>CAMZMU010000111.1:37346236-37581330 GCA_947311845.1 Poa pratensis | reverse complement strand
GAGATGATGAAATGCAACATTGCTTACACTTAAGGGACGTCTGCACTTCTCATGTCTAAAATTTATATGGACGAAAATACAGCAAGGGATGACTAACTGGGGTGCCCAGTTAGATTAACCGCTTTATTAATTAAGGATCACAGCCAAAACCAATCTGTTCTAGTTTTACAGTCTAGTTTGAACGGTAGCTGCTAAGTACTCCTGTACTAATTTAATTTGAGTACTAATTCCTTTTCCTACCATGTTTCTATTAAAAAAAAATCACATGTGAAGTTTAGTGGAACAAGAATAATACTGCTTTCTAACTTCTAAGTCAAGCCACACTCAGTTGACCTTATATCCATAAGTTATCACATATTTTACCAGCTGGATGATCTTCTTCCCTATATTTCATATGATAAACAACAATTAATGGTTAGTTCAAACTTGAACATAGTTACTCTTCCAGTACCAAGTTTATGTCCACAATATTTGCTAGTGTGTGGACAAGTTGTGTTTGTGTCCTTGATAAATGATAATACACAACGAAAAGGAGGATTACTTCCCTTTGGTGTTGTTTCATACCTTTGTTGTTCCACATTCAGATGAATAAAAGCATCTTATATCATTGTTCATTGTGTTTGCAGGTAGAGTCTGTGTCCTGCTACTGCAGGAGCAGGGTAGATGGAGGGCTTAAAACTGTTGCCAATGCTAGAAAGTTTGTCCCTGGTGCTAGGCTGTGCATGCAACCTGATGTCAAACCAAACAAGCGCAAGTCAAGGAGCTCACGCAAGGAGAGGTCCCGAACTCAGGCACCACTTCTGCCTGGCCTTCCTGATGACCTGGCTATTTCATGTCTCATGCGGGTTCCCCGAGTCGAGCACCCTAACCTTCGTCTAGTCAGTAGACGAATGAGCCGACTTTTGTCAGGGAATTATTACTACTCACTTCGCAAGAAATTTGGCATGGCAGAAGAATGGGTGTATGTTTTCAAGAGGGATCGGGACCAGAAGATATCATGGCATGCCTTTGATCCAGTGCACCGACTCTGGAAGTCACTTCCTCCTGTCCCACCAGAATATTCAGAAGCCGTGGGCTTTGGATGTGCTGTTCTCAGTGGCTGCTATCTGTACCTTTTCGGTGGCAAAGACCCGGTACGAGGATCTATGAGGCGGGTTGTGTTTTACAATACCCGGACAAACAAGTGGCACCGGGCTCCAGATATGCTACGCAAGCGGCACTTCTTTGGCTCCTGTGTCATAAACAACTGCCTCTATGTCGCTGGTGGGGAGTGCGAAGGGATACAGAGGACTCTAAGATCTGCCGAGGTTTACAATCCTAACAGGAACAGATGGTCTTGCGTCACTGAAATGAGCACAGGGATGGTGCCTTTCATTGGAGTTGTATATGATGGAAAGTGGTTCCTAAAAGGACTTGATTCCCATCGCCAGGTCGTGAGCGAGGTCTACCTGCCAACATCCAACACGTGGTCAACCATTGGTAACGAAATGGTTGCAGGATGGCGTAACCCAAGCATTTCCTTCAACGGCCGTCTCTATTCAGCGGATTGTCGGGATGGCTGCAAGCTAAAAGTCTACGACGCTGACACGGGACTGTGGACGAGGTTCATGGACAGCAGGCGCCATCTGGGCGGCTCACGAGCTTTTGAAGCCGTGGCTTTGGTCTCGCTGAACGGGAAGCTCTGCATCGTTCGTAACAACATGAGCATCACCCTCGTTGATGTCTCCGACCCAAGAATGGTTGTCGAGACCGACAGCGCCCGCACGTGGGAAGCTTTTGCTCGCAAGGGCCAGTACAGGTCTTTCGTGGCGAACCTGTGGTCAACGATCGCGGGCCGTGGTTTGAAGACTCACATCATCCATTGTCAAGTGCTCCAAGTTTGATTATGTCTGTCTGAAACGTAAACATACATGCTCAGATGTATTCATCTTTGGAGGCAAATATACCTCCGATTTTGATAGAACCCCTCAACTAGAAGTTCAAATATAAGTACCAGTGAGGCAGGACCCAGGATTGCAGGAAAGCGACATGATATGTTGCCAGATTGAACATCAATTGAGAGTCTATTCCTGCAAATTCATTCTCCGAGATATTGACCAGGTCGCACAATGTTCGTAAAAAGGGAGCAAGGAGTGTGGAGCCTAGGTTGTCGATAAAAGTGAGGGTAGTTTGCTGGAGGAACAGGAACCTTCCATGGCACCGATGGTGTATCAGGAAGTAGCTGTGGTTTCTGGAAGCTTGTACTTGAGGGTTTTGGTTAGGTGATGCTGCTGAAGATATGGGCAGCAGAAAATGCACTCGCGCTCCTCATTTTCCATGAATGTAGCTATCCTGAGCTTTTGCCATAGCAGGCATATGTGCCGAAAAAAGGTGGTGTAGCAGCCGGCCTTGAAAAAAATGTAAGAGAGGAAGACGAGTGTATATGGTTTGTGCCAAAAACCAGCTCGACCAAGATTTGTCTCGCCAATGGTTTTGGTTACCCATGTGTTGGAGACAAGTTCTGTTTGGATGATTTAGGCACAAACCAAGTCACAGAAATCTTATGTTTATGCATTCTCTGGAATCCCTTCGTTCCTATCTGAACAGTGGAGGATGTAATATGATGGGTGGAGAAAGATTATCGTAGACAGGTGATTCGTGTATGAACTGTAGTTACCCGCTAATGCTCGTGCAAGTACTAGCATGGACAAGTTTTCGTTGTACTGCTGATTGACATGGGCATGAAACAAAAAATTCACTGTACTGCTGACAAATTTGGTTGTACTGCTGATATCATTTTTTTTTCGTTGTACTGCTGATATCTATGACTGGAAGCCCGCGTTGGGCCTTGGCCCATCATCCGTCGCAGCCTCGCAGGGGGAGAGAGATTGTCGATCCGAGAGATACGCCAGTCCTCGTCGGCCGTCGCCACCCAAGTGTTCGGAGCTGCAATTTAGAGTCGAAGCAGCTCCCTTTTAGCTGCAAATCAAGCAGCTCATTTTCGAGCCGCAGTCCGCAATCAAAGCAGCTCTCTTTAAACGAGCTGCAGTTTGGTTTGGATTAGCTCGAATCCTTCTCCACTTCAATCTCCGAGTTGCCACCGTAGGCGGAACCCAATCCGCTATATAATCTGCCCAGGGGAATAGGGGAGCATAATTCGGAGGAGAGCAGCAACTCGAGACATCAGAAAACCTCTCCGGCAACGGCGAACTCTCATCTCCGGCGACCGGCTGCCAGAGCAATGGGGAAACCGTCCGTCAAGGGCCTCAACGCTTCAAACCGATGGTTCTCCCTAGCCATGCTGGTGAGTTACTTGTCCTCTAGATTATTATTATTTATTCGGGGCTCTTACAGATAAATTATGGGAACCATCGTAGTAGAAAAGAGTTGTCAAAATTGCCTTTTTTGCGTGGAAGATAGCACAATTTCGGTTTTTTCGCTTGTGGACATTAGCAAGATTACATCTTTTTTTCTGAGAACATATATTGTCAACATATAGCATCATGAATACTGTAAGAAATCAACTATAATTTCTTTCTATACCAAATGCAGGAAGAAGATGAAGCCAACTGGCAACATGACAGGCTCATCAATTTGCCTGTTGACCTGTTGCTCAATATCATAGAGCGACTTGACATTGCAGATGCCACAAGAACCAACATCCTCTCGAGACGGTGGAAGCAGATCCCTACCATGCTCTAAAAAATTCTTATAATGGTTGGTTCCAGTGACAACGAGCAAGAGAGGAACTGTGATGATGTTGTTCGGGCCAATGCAACCATGCTTGGAGCGACCCGGAGCCTTCTGGAAAATAGGAGTAGAAGTGCATACACCATTCACCACCTGTGCATGCAGTTCTTCTTGGGAGATGAATCCATTAGAGTTGGCCAGACTGTTGCCAACACCATAGCAACACACAAGGTTGGTTTTCTTGAGTTCACAATCTTGACAGAGAAGGAATTGCGCCGATGCAGCCCTGAGTATATGCGCGCTTACGGGAGGCAGTTCATGTCCTTTATTGAGGTTTGTCCGTACGCATTCAATTCTCTCGCACGACTCAAGCTAGAGAATTTGAGGCTGGGTGGATTAGATTTCTTTAAAAATTTCCTATTGTGCAAACGACTGAAGTTCCTCCGCTTGGACAACTGTGACATGGGGTTTCGGTCCTTGCTAGCAGTGCAACACCCGCGATTACATGAGCTTGAGATTGTCAGGTGTGATTTTGAGAGGGTTGATCTGAACTGGGTGCCACAGCTCACAACTCTGAAGTTTTCTTCTTGGATGTCTCTGCATGATCCTTTGACTTTTGGTTATGTCCCACTGCTCCAGACCGTGAGCATGAGTAATACGGCTCTTTCGTGGCACAAGATGCTTAAGCTAAGTGAAATTCTTGGCAAAGCCACCGTAAGCAACCTGCATCTGGGCTTTGAAAGCGAAAAGGTTGGCAAAGGTTACAGTCTTGTTGATGATGCACATAGTTTTCCCTGTTCATTCCTTTTTGAGGTTCTAGTCTTTAATTTGGTTAACATATTTTGCCCTCTTATCTTTTGTAGATTTGGGTTAAACCTGAAGATCGGAGAGAACTGTGGCAGGTGTTCAGCAAGCTAAGGCTTGTGAATTTGGCTGCCATTTCAGAAGAATGTGATCTGACTTGGACGATGTTTGTTCTGCAAGGCGCACCTTCCCTTGAGGAACTATGCATCAGGGTAAAGTCCTTTTGTACCTCTTCTCCAAATATTTGTCCTTCTGCAAGTTAAGGTTTAATTTAGGACCGTCTCATATCAAACTTCCAGCGCCACTTTAAAATTCTTGATAGTTAGGTAAACTTGTTTCTTCTTGTACATTGTTGAATGCAAATATTTGCCTGATGAGAAGAATTGCAGGTTTGTGACTGTTTGGTGATACGGGATGAGAATTTGAGGAAGAAGCTCGTGTATAGCGAGGAGAGTAAGGACGCCGGTGCAAAATGGGAATCATCTGATTTCAAGCACCGCAATCTTTCCGTGCTCAGGATCTTTGGGTTTCAGTCAGAAGTCAAGTTTGTGGATTATGTCCAAATTGTCATGGGAGCAGCAGTCAATCTGAAGGACATATACCTGCATGAGAAGCCAGCGTGCGAGGACAAGTGTGAATACAGCCGTCGACCAGGTGACAGGTACCCGAAGTCAAGGAAGCAGAAAATCTTGGTTAGGAACAGTTTGGACATGCATATGCACCCGCTGTTAAGGCTTCACTTCTGATTTTAAGAAAATAATGAAGTTACGCTTCTGTTGGATAACAAGGAAACATGTGTGACCATCCTGTTGAACAGTTAGTAATATGTGTCTAGCTATGCTATCGTGCCTTCGCATTTTTGGCGACGAAGAGAGTTTGTTATCCTCATCAGTAAGACAGAACCCAGGATTGCAGGAAAGGCACAGCATATGTTGCCAGGATGAACAATTGAACATCTATTGAGAGTCCATTCCTTCATGTTCATTCTCTGAGATATTGACCAAGCCACACGATGTTTATTGAAAAGGAGCGTGGAGCCTTAGCTGTCTATATGAGGAGAGCCTTAGCTGTCTATATGAGGGAGGGTAGTCTGTGAGAGGAACAGGAACTTTCCGTAACGTTGATGGTTTGTCCGGAAGCAGTCATGGTTTCTCTGAGCTAGCTGATACTTGAGGGTTTTGGTTTGCTGATGCCGTTGTCAATAGGCAGCAGAGACTGCACTCCATCCTCCTCATTTCCCTGAATGTAGCTAGCTTAAGTTTTTGCCGTGTTAAGTATGTGCTGATATATGTGTTGTAGCAGCAGTAGACTTGAAAAATGCAATAGAGGAATCAGAGTGTATATGGTTTGTGCCAAAACTAGCTGTACCAAAATTTGTGTCGCCAAAGATTTTGGTTAGAGAAAAACGCCGATTTAGTACATGAAGTTGTCATGGATGAGCGTTTTGGTCACGAAGTCGCGTTTTGCCCCGCGCGAGCGTTTTGATCACTCTGTGACGGTGATGTCTGTTTTTTTTGTGAATACACCCTAAACCTTTGTTTCCTCTAATTATTAGGTCCTTAATCCGACTTTTGTTTTGCAAAAAAAAAAAATAATAGGCTTTGCAGCCCGACATTTGTTTTGCAAATGCCCCCTAACCACTCGTTTCTTCTCATTTACCGTAACAAGTCATGCCATCTTGCCACGGCAGCCGTTGGTGCCCCTATAGGTCAATGCCGGCAGTCACAACAACTGCAAAAAATGGTCACTCGAACCATGGTTTGTCTTCTCCGATTATCAGCGAGTTGAAGCTCCTCTGCTTCGTTCCATTCAGAACTGAACCATGTCCCCTGCTTCGCTCTGGCGCCCACCGTTGCTCCCCGTTGGCCTTGCCGTGCTGCTGCTTGCTCTCTGGCGAGGCGGCCGCGCCGCACCTGGCGACATCTACGAAGGCGCCCAGCACACAGACGAATCGGCCACGGTAGAGCGCGTAGTCGACAACGCACGAGGCCACGATGGTGCACTCACGCCCATCGGGCCTCTTGGCCGCGCTGTTACTTGCTCGCCGGCAAGGCGGCCGGGGAGCGGGGCCTTGCCGCACGGCTACGTTCACGACAGCCCCAGCACGCAGACGTTTGCCACGGTAGCACGCTTACTCGGGGACGAAGGCGGCCACGATGGCTCTACCTCCGGCCGGCGTTCCCGTACAGCACTAGCCGTGGGAAAATCAAGCCCAACACATTAGGACCTACTGCGGCTACAATTTATACTGAACTTTTAGACATTTAATTTTTTTTTTATGATACAGTATTAACAACATAAAAATGTTTCAAAATGTTAGTCCTAGTGATCTTTGTTATTAAATTGTAATGTATATCTTCAGAAAAACTTGTGTTGTTCCCAGTTTAAATTGTATTTGTAACACTAGTGTCTTCTTGGATTTTATTTACAGCACCATGAACTATATAATGTTGTTTTCCTGAATGAATATAAAAAAATACCTTCCTTAATTACTTTTTTGACAAGTGCCTAAACTATGTAGTGTATATTAATTTCAGATAAAGATCACTAAAACATGCGATCTACCAAATAAAGAATAGTGGCTTCTTGTATATGGCTAGGTATGAATATATATTTGTTGAAACTTCTAGAGTAACTCACTTGGCCACCGATGTCGAGATATAGTGAAGTCACCGTCTATACGGGGTAACTATCGAGAAGGATGGATTGCCATAGGATTTACATCCTAGGTCCAAGGACTCCAATCACATGGTAGACATTGTATAATTGTGATATACGGTATAAATAATCGTATCTGCTAGCTTTCTTAAGCAAATAAAGCTGCTAGTTAATGCTCAAATATTTTGTATGTGCATAATCCCTATGTTTTCTAGACTCAAAAATACATTGTATAGTTGTGATATACGGTATAAATAATATAGGCCCACATGTCACACGGCGCAGCTTACTGGTGCTACATCCGTACACTCGGCCGGTTCCTCCGCGCTGCGAGCGACGACGGCGATGTCTACCCGACGCGCGCGCCGTGGCCGTGCGCCCGAGGTCAAATCGACGCGCCCCAGCCTCCTCAGGTGCCCTGGACCGGCGTCCTACGCCATGGCGCAGCGCTTCGTCGGGCGCGTCGTGGGCGCCGAACCGCTCCGAGAGTTACGCTGCCTCATGGCCGTGCAGGGCGCCAGTGCCGCAGTCGCCGGGGTGCGGTGACGCTCGTGACCATGCCGCTGGACACTACCAAGACGATCCTGCAGGTCATGGAGACTCACGGGGTGGCGACGCGGCCGAGGCTGGGGAGCACCATGAGCGGGCTGCTTGATCCGGGGCGCCAGGGGAACACGGTGGCCTCGTCATCTGCGCCACGCTAGCATCCGCTGCATCCATGGTGGCCCGCTTCCTCTAGCATCTGGCGCCAGTAAGCCATGTCAGCAAACTAACGGTCACCGTGACGGAGTGGCCAAAACACTCATCCGTGAACGAAAACGGTGTTTTTTCTCTTTTGGTTACCCTATGGTTGCACCAAATTGTGTTTGGATGATTTAGGCACAAACTACGTCCACGACCTGCTCACAGTGATGGCCCAGGGACGCGCCAAGCCGGTACGCCGCCACGACGCTCTACTGCCTGGCGCGGTGCACGCCAGACTTGTCCGCCGGCGACATCCTCGTCTGAGGCTCATCGGCATGCTCAACACCACCACCTCCGTGCGCCTGGGAGGGCGGACTCTCGTGCCTCGCTGCAAACATCAGGTTCGAGTCGTTTATGTTCTTCGACCAACCCACACCGCGGATTAGACCATCCATCCATCCATCACTGGTTGCCCCACTGCCAGCCCTTGTGCGGAGCTCTCTCATGGCGTTGTCGCCGCCCGAGTGTTCTTCGTGTGATCGAGCGAGGTTTCAGTAGAGCCACCCAAACCAAGCATCTCCTTTTTCCAAATGCTATCCGCAATGAAGAGGAGTTGTTAGGCATAAAGCCACCATTTTACTGCTCCGCTCAAATTAAGAAAAACCACCACTTCACGCTATGGATCACAAAAACCATGGTCGATTTTTGCAATGTGCCCTAAATTGGGATTGAACACGAATATACGCGATTTCTGACCAGTGGGACCCATTTGTCAGGGTGAAATTGCTGGCGTGGACTAGGACCCACATGGCAGCCCAATTAAAAAACAAAATATGTCGCCATGGGTGCGCGCTCGTTGACCAATTTGCCAATCTGAGTCGGCCGCGCTCTCTTCGCCGATGCTGCCACCTGGAAGCTCGGTGACGACTATGTCGAGAACATGGCGGAAGAACGCACATTCGTAGTCGACGGCGTGGCCGTAGCTCCGCCCCCATCCATGCTCTCTCTTGCTCTCTGCTTCCTTCCTGTCGAAACCCTATCTCTGTCGTTCTCCACTGTCGCGCCGCGCTACGATTCCCTGCCTCTCCGAGCTCTACAGAGGATACCGTCGGGTCCGCCCCGCCGTCCTCTCCCTCCCCTGCAACCCGCACTTGATGGGAAGCTCAAAATCGAGCTGGGCGACCTCGTCTTCCTCGCCTCCTGTCGGAGAGCGCCACCGTCGATTCACTTTCTCCAGCGCCTTCCTGACCCAGCTGAACGGCGCCTCGGCTTCTTGGTGAGCTCCTGTTTCTCCCCGTATTCTCCTTGTGCTCTGTAGTGGCCTGACGTCGTCGGCCGACGATTGCCGCAGCTCCGGAGGTCGCCAGAGCTATGTATGGCCATTTGGTCCAACCCGCCGCCTGTTCGGCTCGTCCGAGGATGTGCGCTTCTGCGCATCCGGGCGAGGCTCCCGCCATTGATCCCGTGCTCGACAGAGCTCCCACCGCCTTGGAATACTACCAGTCAAACCTGACGGGTGAGGCCACGTGCTAGTGTGGCATGGTTGCATCGCACTCGACCCACAGGTCAGTGACCGTGGGCAGCTCTGGCCACGGTCCACGGCGGTGGTCAACGGGTGGGAGAGAGAGGGAATTGGCCCTAACAAATGGGTCCCACCGGTCAGAAATTTTGTGAATTCGTGTATTGGGATGATGAAGAGAGAAGATTTGATGATCCCGAGCACCAGTGATCCCGGTGGTTTAAAAAAGTCAAAAACACTATTTATAAGTTTTAATTTTTTTGAAAAAAAATCACGGATGCAGCTATATGTATCCCACGGGCGTGTAAAATTAAATTTTGGACTACACGAAATGATAAAATTAGAGATTTGAAAAATGTATATATGTAGATCAAACTTTTGTTATTTTCGCCGGCGAATGCCTGGCCTACGGTTCGCCGGCATTTTCAACGCCACCCCTCCGCGCGCGGATCCTCGTGCCGCGCTGCAAACGTCAGGCTTGAGGCGTTTATGTTCTTCGACCAACCCAAGCGGCGGATCAATCCATCGCCGGTTGCCCCGCCTCAAGCTGTTATGCCGAGCTCCTCCCCTGTCGCGTCGTCGCCACCCGAGTGTACTTCGTGTGAGGCACGCGAATAAGCAACTCCTTTTTCGAGCTGCAATTTAGAATCAAACCAGCTCCTTTTTGAGCGAGCTGCAGTCCGACTCCAACCCCCTTTCAGTGTAGATTACGGAAGGAGATGGAGTCCTTCTGGATTTCAATCTCCGACATTAAAACCCACGCGACCCAAGCCGCTGTAGATCTGCAAGATCACAACTCCTTCTCAGGCCTCCGCAGATCGAAGCTGGAGCCATGGGGGTGAGACTCCATTGTCCTTTCTTTTCCTCTATACACATCCATCCATCAAAGTTGCTTCAGTACTGAAATCTCAACTTCCTTACGGGGAAATTTTGCCATGTTTGAATCTTCTCGGCTACATAAAAAGTCAAGACTGAATCAAATTTGCTTCTTGGCTTGCAATTGTTTTTTGTGCACAAGTATCCAAAGTTTGTATCTCTGATTTCTTTGTTGCCATACCAAATGCAGGAAGGCAAGAAGAGAGATGATAGGATCAGCACCTTGCCCGACGACATACTGGTCAATGTTCTCGACCGGCTCGATGTCTCCGACGTCGCGAGAACCAGCGTCCTCTCGAGACGGTGGAGTCGGCTCTCTGCCAAGCTCCCCCGACTTATCATAAATCCTCTGCCCGAGGATGCGTCAAGCATCGACATCTATTACGGCGACTTGGTTAGGATCAACGCAGCCGTCGTCGAAGCGACAAGGATGCCAGGCCAAGCCACCATCCGCCTCCTCAATACGACGTTCTACTTGAGAGGTGATGCCCCCATATCCATTGGACGTGCTGTTGGCGACGCCATGGCGGCACACAAGATCGAGGAGGCTGAATTCACGGTTTTGACGGTGAAGGAATGCCAGGAGTGCACTCTCGGTGATGTGATGAACTACGGGGCACAGTTCATGTCGTTTTTTAACGAGTGTCCGCATGCATTTGCCGGTTTGACACGCCTCTACCTAGAGAATTGTAGATTTACCGAATCTGACTTCGCCTCCAGCATCTTCATCACTTGCAAGCGATTAAAATACTTAGGTTTGCTCAATTGCGACACGGAGAGTTGGATAACACTCCAGGTAGAACACGCGCAGCTCACTGAGCTCAGTATGGTCAATTGCTGTTTTCACAAAGTCGAACTCAAGTGGCTCCCAAGACTCACCCGGGCAACCTACACGTATTGGTTGTCTTTCGCAGAACTACCACTGTCATTTGGTCATGTCCCACTGCTCGAGTTTTTGAACCTCACAAATCTTGGTCTTAGTTCGCACAAAATGGTCAAGTTAAGTACATTACTTTCTGAGACATATATACAAGACTTGCAGTTGGGGTTTCAATGCGAAAAGGTAAGTCGGTATGATTGCTTTCTACTGACTTCACTTGTTCTCTACTCTTCCTATTATGCAAGGTGTTCCTTTTCTTAAGATCATCATGTTATGTGTTTACTGTTGCAGATTTGGGTTCAACCAGAGTGTCTGAGCGAAATGTTAGCATCTGCGTTCCACACACTAAGGATTGTCAATCTAGTTAGCATACCTAAAGGGTCTGATCTTACGTGGACAATGTTCATTCTGGAAGCTGCGCCATCTTTGGAAGAGTTCTATATGTCGGTATGTTCTCACCAAAATCCACTTGTTTCTTTTTTATGGGTTATTACTCTGCTACATGAAGGTACCTTGTTCTTATTTTTTTTGTATGAGCGGTTGCTCTATTTTTACCCTTGTATGGTTGCACACATCTGTGCTCGCACTTGGAGTATAGATGTCTTATGAACGGAAAACTGAACCTTTTCCATTGATATATGTACTATGGGCGGAATGCAGGTAATGGATCATCCGTGTGAAGTGATAATGGATAAGGAAAAGAGGAGGGCACTCTTGCTTAGTCTGAAGAAGGGCGTGGAGTGGGAATCACCTAGACCAAACTTTAAGCACTGCCGCCTTACCAAGCTCATCGTCTTCTGCTTTGAGAATTACATGGTGAGCCACATCAGGCGTGTGATGAAAGCGGCGGTGAATCTAAAGGATGTGTACTTGTATGATCGACTGGCATGTAGCAAGTGTCAACACATTCCCGTTGAAAAGCCTGGTATGCTTCCACGGACAGAGAAGAAGTTGAATGCGCTGGAGAAATTATTGGCCCAAGGGATCGAGTCGGCTCCCAGGATTCACTTGCTGACCCCTTCTCCTGAAATATTCTCCGAGTCACCACACTCGAGCGGTTGTATCCTGGCTGCCATTACCGAGAAGCATGAAGTCGTGATCTGCTGTCTTAGCAGCCCAGAGAGTGGATGGACGACACGGAGATTTATCGGCAAGCCAGTCGTGGATATCGCCTTCTGCAAAGGCCATCTCTATTGCATTGTGCAAAATAGCAAGGGAATCGCCAAATTTGAGATGGGCTTGGACAAATACAATGTGCCCATGATCGGCGTTGTCCACTGGCTCTCTATAAAGGACAAATGGCCCTACTTCGTTGGGAGTGTGGGCGATCCAGATGGACATTCAAGATACATTGTCGAGATGGGAGAAAAGCTTGTGATGGTAGTGAGGGGGCCTCGGGGCTCGGCTGCGAAGGAACCGTGGGTCATATTTCTTGTTGTTCGAGCTAGTTGATGTTCAGACGGACACCGGGACCACACAACACTTATATTCGTGCGAAAAGGTAACAAGCTTGGGCGATCACGCCTTATTATTGGGGCCATCATGCTCCAAGGCAATGCACATCCCGACGAGCGGGCATGGTGGTCTGCAGAGAAACCACATCTACTACTCACACCATCGATGTTACGCACACAAGAATCATGTGCTAGAGGAGGCCCAAGAGTTCTTCGCGAGTTCGAATGATCATCGTGTGTACTACAAGATAGATGAAATCACTAGCTACTACGTCGAGTACTTCACGTCGGTAGGGTACTACGTAGTGGGTGGTGCTCATCCACCCATGTGGCTTTTTCCTCCCCATATATAGCCGGTTAGGATTGCGAACCGTATCAAAGTTAAACAATTGTGAGTTTAACCACTTTTGCCTCTGACGGATCAATCTTCCACTCTTTTCTGCTCCCTAGTTTGAGTTTGTTAGAAGTCTAGACAAGGCATTCACCTCGATGAATTTTGCCAATCAAAACAGGAATTTGTTATAGCAACTAGGGGTAATATTCGAAGTGGCTCCTAAGATAATCAGCAAGTCGCTTATTTGGAAAATGGTATGAGATGGATCTTCACCGACCAGACAGAATAAAAAATAAATTAGCAATATCGCCTGAAAATCAGCTAGCTACCATTAACAACTACCAAAAGCGAAAACCGATTTGTTTGTTGATGCTTTTACCACCATAGAATCGATCTCTAGTACTCACTCCGTTCCCAAAAGGATGTCTCAACTTTGTACAAAAGTGGATGTATCTATACATGAAACATGTCTAGATACATCCATTTTTTAGCAAACTTGAGACATCATTTTATGAACGGATGGAATATGTCTCTTCTCTCTAATCAAATCATATAGTACCAAACTGTAAAGAAAAAACCGGCGAAAAACAGCAAAGCAACGTAGCAGCCCAACCGGAAATCAGAGGACAAGTCCGGTTTAAACAACGCTCTACATGCCCTGCACATTGAAATACCCGTAGCTAGCTAGTATGCAGCCGCCACGTCGTCCACACGACCACAGTTGTCTTCCATCGTCAATGAACCAAGACTATTGCCCCTATTCCTCAGAGGCAGAGGATTTCCCATGTGCCGCTTGGTAGGGGGTTAGACAATGAGGAGGGAGGGAGGCACGGCCGTGGTTAATGGGGGCGACGACCCAGAGCTAATTGGTACGGTAAAAGACCTCAAAACTAACTACTCCATCCGTATCAAAATATAAATCACTCTGCCTACTTACCAAACATATTTATCTAGACATGTTTTAGTGCAAGATTCAAGATACATATATTTGGTAAGTAGGTAGAGTGACTTATGTTTCGATACGGAGGGAGTAGCTATCAAGCAGCACATTATGAAGTAAAAGATCGGGGAAAAGGAAACGACCAAATCATCAAGAGAGAAAGAGAGAGACCAAAGTAAGAAGAAAGCGAGTCCACTACTTAAGCTAGGCTAGGTCGATCGATAAAAAGAGTTTAGGAGCGTGGAGTGCATGCTTATCCCGCAGTTCCCGCAGTAAAATACTTTCCTCACAAATATATGCTACTACTGATTGCTGCTCTTCCCAGTTCTTGGTGTCCGCCGATTCAGCACTCACTCGTCGCCGTCTTGGCTTGGGAATTGCATCATGCATCGAGTACGTGTACAAATATATATGTTGACTTGTTTATATAATATTTATTTTTATCATGGTTTTGTTTGTCCCGATCAGAATTTTGTTTTGCTTGTAGAGCTGCTGGGATGTTGTACGTGTGCGTGTTCCTCTCTTGTCATCTTCTCTTCAAAGTTTCCTGTCTGGTGAGAGCAATATATTCATCTTTTGTTTGGATAAAAAAGGACGAGAGTAGTCTCCACGAGAGGGATGCATGCATGCAATTTGCATGCAGATACTCCTTTCTTTCTTTTCAAAATTCTTCTTCTTTTTTTAATCCGAATGACTGTTGCATTTGATTTATGGGGTGATGGTACACTCAGCAAGCACGACTGATGGATCGATTAATCTATGGGGTGTGCTCATGGTGGCCACGCGCGCACACAATACGGATTGACAAAAAGAGATCAGGTGTCAAATGGCATGGCAGCATGTACGCACTAGCCGGAGCGGCATGAAAGCTGGAAAAAGGTTGAAGAAGAGCGGCATGCCCACACGCAACGCTCACACACAGATAGACAAGACAGAACCCCCTGAGATCCACTATAAAACACGGCAGCGAAGCGTGTGTCCTCCACACTACTCCTCTCTGCGTGCCACTACACACCACCACCCCAAACCATCTCTATCACTCCAACGATCTCACTCACAGCTTCCATGGCCGTGAACGACACCAAGCTGGCCGACGCCGAGAACCCGGCGCCCATGATGAAGTGCGGCTCCGACGACTCGGACGTGGACTTCGCGGGGCGGGCCAACTGGCTGCGGGCGGCGGTCCTGGGTGCGAACGACGGCCTGGTCTCCACGGCCTCGCTCATGCTGGGCGTGAGCGCCGTGAAGCACGACGTGCGCGCCATGGTGGTGTCCGGGTTCGCCGGCCTGCTGGCGGGGGCGTGCAGCATGGCCATCGGGGAGTACGTCTCCGTCTGCTCCCAGCGGGACGTGGAGCTCGCGCAGCTGGATCAAGATGGCAAGCGCGGCGGCGACGAGGAGCTTGCCCTGCCCAGCCCCGTCCAGGCCGCGGCCGCATCGGCGCTGGCGTTCTCCGTGGGCGCCCTGCTGCCGCTGCTTGCGGCCGGGTTCATCGTCGGGTACAAGCTCAGGGTGGCCGTGGTGGTGGCCGTGGCGACGCTGGCGCTTGCCGCGTTCGGGTACGTCGGGGCCGTGCTGGGTCGGGCGCCCGTGGTCAGGTCGTGCGCGAGGGTGGTGGTGGGCGGGATCGCTGCCATGGGCGTCACCTTCGGCCTCATGCGTCTCTTCCGGGCCACCGTCATGTGACGTGATCGAGATCGAGAACGCGGGGAATAGACAGAAAATCGTCGACGAGGGAACCACGTGATCAGGCGCGTTTTATTCAAACAAAAATGCATGGCGATCAGGCGCTGGGCTTTCCTGAATATGAACTTTATGGAGTTTTCAGTTTTCAGTTTTCAGAAAACTCATCTGCAACTTGATCGCTTGTAGGTATATATCTGATGTTCAAGCGGAAATCACAAATGGAACCCGGGCTACAAGGAGCCCTTTATTTTCAAAAATTTGAAAGCCACATTTTGCACTGTTCAAATTTGGAAGAGTTCAAAATTTTCACTGTTCACTACTTTCAAATTTCAGATTTGTCATTTTTGCGCAGCCCAAAATACGAGGTATTATTTTCTGATATTTTACTCGTCGATAGAATACAACATTGTCTACATGCAGGAATTTTTTCAGAATTTTTTACAACTTCAAATTGTGGTTTTCAAATTTTTCAAAATAAAGGGCTCCCTGTAGCCCATGTTCCATTAGTCCACTCTCATGTTCAAGAGCTTATTAGCAACTCTTTCATGAAGAAAGTGGCAATATATCCACCTCTATATACTTAATCATGGCTTGAAATAGTAAGAGATCATCCAACCAGTTGGGGACTACACATAGAATCCAAGGGGTGAGCTGAGCAAGAAAGTGAAACACAAAAATAATTGTACGAAACATTTATTATTTATTTGACAAATAAACTATGTGTTACACCCTACAAAAATTATACCATTGAGTTTGCATTCGTATTCAAAATAAGTTTTGAGTGATCTAATTGTATGAACCATTTATCATGTATTGTTGATAAAGTTAGCAATCAAAATTATATCACGTAAAACAGAACGCCGTTTAAATATGGAAAGAGGGATCTACTAAAACAAAGTGAACTAATAAATATTAGAAAAATAAAACAACCAAATCATCAAGGAGGAAGAGAGAGAAAAGAGAAAGAATGTGAGCCCACCGCGTAAAGCTAGGCCAAATTGATCGATTGGGATAACATAAAGAGAGATTAGGAGCGTGGAGTGCACGCTTATCCCTCACTCTCCTCTATTTTTCTCCCAAATGCTACAGGCGGCTACTCCCCAATTCTTGGTGCCCGCCTATTCAGCACTCACTCCAACTGACAAATAAGTTGTTCTCGTGAATCGAGTACGTGGGTCTAATGTGTTGACCTCTTTATTTATTTATTTATTTATTTATGCCATGCTTTTGTTTTGGTGTGATCAGGAATTTGTTTTTCTTCTAGAGCCTGGATGATGTGTGTGTTTTCTCTCTTGTCATCTTCCCTTCAAAGTTTCCTGTCCGCTCAAAGCAATATATTCCTACTCTCTTTCCTTCTTTTGTTTGGACAGAAAAGGACGATAACAGTCTCGACACGAGAGGATGCATGCATGCAATTTGCATGCACCTGCCTTCACACTTTTTTGTAAATCGAATTACAAATGCACTTGATTTCTCTCTCATTGTACATAAGACAAAATGGAACTGAACTGGAGATGCACACACAGCTGTATTCTCTCGGTTTTCGGAACTGAACCTGCTCTAGCTATTCGTTGACAAGCAAACACCTCGACGGAGTAAATGGCTAGCAATAGCTAGATGCCATTTCCCAATCAAGCACACAAATATTCCTTGTCGTCTACAATTCCACGCCAGCTATACTCCGTCGTTTTTCTTTTGTCTGCTACGTGGTGCAATTCCATTTCCAAAAGTATTTAACTAGGGATTTGTAGCACAGAGCCTGAGATGGCACGGTTCCATCCTGGTAAGGAGATCAGTACGTCACAGCAGTTACGTTAGCTTGTGCACAAGAACAAACACACTTGCTATATATAGCCTGCCACATGGACTACAGTAATGGCGCGCTACGCCGACGGTTTTTTGTCGGGGCCGTCGGTGTAGACCCTGAATAGGCCAGCCCACAGAAAGCCGTCGGCGTAGATTTCTTTTGAGCTATGCCACGGCATTGCACTCGGCATAGCTTTCTTTTGATCTATTCCGACGGCATTGTCCTCGGGATAACTCTCTTTTAATAAAAACTGTTTGACCTACTCACCGTTTTGAGCATAACTTTTGCATTCGAACTCAGAATTTGATTTTCTTTGGGATCTTTTCCCACTGTTTCAAGCTTCAAAAAAAGATTTTGATTTTCTTTAGCTCGTTTGAAGAGGAGAAGGAGATCTACATCATCATACACATTGTTCAAGCTATATTATTCAAAAAAAATCCATGGACAAAGACGAAACCAACAATAAAGGGTGAGACCGTCGATGAAAGTTATAAACATTTTGCGTCTTCTCCACACTTGCATTGATTTGTGAGCCACATTGTTTGGATACGTCGACGTAGGTACGTCCCGTCCAAGTCGAGGAGATCGTAGGGGAGTGCGCTTTCTACTCCTCCCCCTCTAGTTCACACACCCCCTACCTTTCCGCTCGAATTAAATCCGCCAGTGGATGCACCTGATTAAATGGCTTCTAACTCAAAGTGTATATTGCTTTGAAAACGATTAAGACTTGTCAAGAAATTATTGATTCGGACTGTTAGCTGGATTGGGCGCATGACCGTGACCCATCCCTCGCCAGTTCGGCTGAGCGGAGAGCCTTCGCTGGAAGTTGTCGAGAAGGAGACGAGAGACGTGCACAATGGGCCGTATTCCTAGGTAGGGGGGGGGGGGGTGGTGCTTTCATTTTGTCCAATCTCTAGCCAATTTGTAGCGGATAATAAAAAAAATCGTGTTGGGCTGGGTGGCGGCGCCCCCCCCCCCCCCCCCGGCCTCAACATAGCTCCGCCGTTGCCGACAAGCATGAAGTCGTGATCTGCTGGCTTGGCAGTCTAGAGAGTGGATGGACGACACTTAGATTTATCGTCAGGACCTTCGATGAAGTACGTAGGAAGGCCACCTGACTCTGCAGGCGGGCCGGCCGCGACCTGATCAGCGCGTCCCTTGACAACGAGCCAGTAGTATGCAAATGCCACGACTCCGATTATAGCAACAACCGACGCGATGGAGAGCCCGACCGTTGTTCCGGAAGTGGCGTCGGCGGAGCCGACCAGGAAACACAGTACGGCACCCCAGTTAAGTAACATGAGTTTTGGTTTTAGATCGAGGGACCAAATCACCAACTTTAACACGGTATAGCTTATCAGCGACAAAATGAAACTCGCAGATCCTACCCGGATAACTGACGATGGCACCTGGAACTTGACGGACGATGGCCGTGAGAGGATGCGACGACTGGTAGCAGCGTTCGCGGATGGTTTGTTGGCCGCCGCAGCTGCTGCGGAGGTAGGACGACGACCCGTGTGTTCGTGGTTACCAGAACCATAGCCATGGAGTCACTCGGCGCGCGAGGGTACGACGACGATCAGTGGGCTGCTGGTGTGGCGATAATGGATGAATATATTTTGCGAGAGGTGTGAGGCGGGTGCCCCCATATTTATACTAGAACGCCAAGGCTAGCTGTAACGTATGAGACGTCTCCTGCTATTCCACGCGACTATTATTTGGATACGCTAGCTTTCCTGTGTGGTCTCGATTTGTTGGGCAATCTGGAAACTATGTAACAAAGCGTGCTTTGAACACATCTTGATCAAATCACCGGCCGGTGGAACTAATCGGTTAATTATGCTTGTGTTTTTATGAACTATATATTGGGCAGGTTTGCATAACACGCAGTATCAGGCGTGGTTTTAAATTTCAGTTTCGGAAAAATTTCGGCCACCACTGAAACCGCTGATTTTCGTTTCGGCCAAATGACCGAAATTTTCTCTTCAAAATTGTTTAAATATTCAAAATAATTTTTGAATTCCTGTGTAATACTGAAAGTGCTGAAATATTTTGACCGAAAGACAATTATTTCGGGGTGTACACAATCACTGAAATTCGACGAAATCTCACAGAATTTGAAAACCATGGTATCAGGTGCACATCAAGCAGGGGCGTTGTCAATTATTTGGATACGCGCTGCGGTGACGTGACAAGACAATGCTAGTATCACATGCAAGCATTAGTTCAGTTTCCATATTAAGGTGAACAATGTCGTCACCGCGTCATTTACGTCCGCCCCACGACAGCATTGTTAAGATACGCAATCCGTGACCCAAGCGACGACGTACGTAGGTATATGTCCGGTCTAAGTCAGAAGATATCGAATGTGCTCTGTACTCCCCCCCCCCCCCCCCCCCCCCCCCCCCCCCCCCCCCCACCCCACCCCACATTAAATCCCATTGGATGCATACTCGGAGTATGTTTGTTGCATGCTTTGAAAAAGATTAAGACTTCTCACGAAATCTTACCACCTAATCAATCGTTCATTTGGACTGTTTGCTGGATTAATTGGGCGCATGCGTACGTACCCGGCCTGACAGCGACCCGTCGGCGATTTTCTCCTGGCGATGTTGCACACATATCATTGACTCCGATCGTTTTCGGTATCCTGTACCCGGCCTCATCACCACGCCATATGTTCATCCTCCATCCTGCATGATAATACTTTTTTTTAAGAACTCGACTAAAAACGCAAACTAAATAAAAATGGAGGGAGTAATTTGTTCTCATGAAACGAGTACGTGGGCCTAATATGTTCACCTGTTTATTTGTTTATTTATTATGCCAAGCTTTTCTTTGGTGTGATCAGGAATTTGTTTTTCTTGTAGAACCCGGATGACGTGTGTGTCCTCTCTTGTCATCTTCCCTTCAAAAAGTTTCCTGTCCGCTCAAAGCAATATATTCCTACTTTTTTCCTCTTCTTTTGTTTGGACAGAAAAATGACGGGAACAGTCTCGACACGAGTGGCGACACGTGGCACTTCCCTTCATGTGGGGAGGCATTATGCCTGGGAAAGAATTAAGTTTGAGGGTTGTCTTATTTTCGAATTTTTCTGATTCAGGGTCATTTTCTGCGAAGGTTTAAAAAATATGTTAATTTGCCGTTTTTGTGCGACCTGAGACCATGATATACAATTATGTTTGCATTAGAAATAATAAATAATATTTGTAGAACATAATACTGTAGTACCTAATTTGAACCAAATCTCGAAATTCACTAATTTTTGGATTCTAGGGCCCTCCTTGGGACGCAAAAACTAGAGCTCGATCATGCCCACACGCGCAGCCACCTCTCTCTCTCTCTCTCTTTTTTTTTTTTTTGAATCTTGGTCGCGTCAGCAGCAGTACGAGGAATTTCTAGACTTTTTAGCTGTCAGCGCCACACGACACGCTTCTTGTGCTCTAGATCTGATGCTGACGTCAAGTGCGTTCATTTCAGGGTTTGGTAAATCCTAGCGTCACAACTCTCCTTTTGTCCAGCCTTTTTAACCACACGTCTTCCGCTGCTTCGGTCCAGGCGCAGAGTGCAGCGTACTGGAGAACTTGCCTGTGGCAAGATGGTTAGGTGGATGGTTGTATCCCCAGCCCACCAGAGTTCAAACCCAGGTTTGACGCTGGTGTTTCTCATTTAAGGCGGAATATTCTTCAGTGGGAGGCGACGTTCCCGTCGACAGCGAGGCGCCCGTGGTGACTTCGTCAATCTCAAGACTCGACCCGCCGGCTCAGTCTCTCGGAGGTGCTCATAGGGGTAGGGTGTGCGTGCGTGCGTTCATAGGGGTGAGTGTGTGCGCGTGTATATGAGCGCTTACGTTGTACTGTGTTTCGCAAAAAAAAAAGAGTGCAGCGTACTGCTGAGTGGCGTAACTTGCCCTGCCATGTGGGCCCTGCTGACCCGCTGGGACCCACATGCCATGCACCCCTCCCCATGGTGCCGAGCAGTCGCGAGACAAAAAGGATGAAACTGCGTCTGATATAAATGGTTTAAAGAAAAATAAACCTCTCTCGAAATTTTAGTCTAAATTGGTCTTTTCTTTTCTGCAAATGCAAACACGGTGACGATGGGATCCGTGGACATGCAAACCTGGACTGTTTGAAATATGTGCTTCGCACCCGTGTCCGGCCCTCACTGACGGCTCGGGAGCGCCGGACACGAGTAAACTATCGGACCGATAGTTTAATGTGTCATAAAGGTGAGAGGTCAGACGTAAGTAATGGCGGTGCACAAGGCCCCCACTTTTATCGGTTCCCTAGGCGGGACACTGATGCAACGTCGTTGTGGTTTCCTTATAAATTATTAACACCCAAACGCCGCGCGCCGACGCCCTTTCCACGTGTCACGTTGAGCGTCTCTCGACTTACTCGCATCGGGTATAAGGATCGACCGCGCCTTATCGTCGAGCAGCCATTCCGCCCCCTCTCCCGTTCGTCCTTCTGACCGGCAACCGCAAATGGCGAGCAACTAGAGGCTGGTGGCTCTTCTAAGTCGTACGGCAGACACAGCCTCCCTGTTGAGTAGACCCACTAATTTGACTTGTACGGCATCCTCCTCCCACCGGACCACTCCTTCCTATGCTAAGCCATGAGGGGCCGTTGTGGCAGCCCTTCCGGCCACCCCGAACAGTTCCATCTGGCGGTCCTCCACTTCTCCTCTCTACTTCTCCTCCACTTCTCCTCTCCCCTTCTCCTCCCTCCTCCACTTCTCCTCTCCTCTCCTCCACTTCTTCTCTCCTCCTCCACCTCCACCTCCGGCGACCTTCTCCACCACCCCGGCGACCTCCTCCTCCTCCACCTCCACTCCGGCGACGGTGACCTCCTCCTCCTCCACCTCCACCTCCACCTCCACCTCCACCTCCACCTCCGGCGACGGCGACCTCCTCCACGACCTCCGGCGATGACGACCTCCTCCTCCTCCACTTCCACCTCCGGCGACGGCGACCTCCACCTCCACCTCCACCTCCGGCGACCTCCTCCTCCACCCCGGCGACCTCCTCCGACGACATCCTTCTCCTCCTCCACCATCTCCGGCGACCCCCATCCTCCACCCACCCACCTCCGGCGACCC
This sequence comes from Poa pratensis, assembly GCA_947311845.1. Taxonomy (NCBI): domain Eukaryota; kingdom Viridiplantae; phylum Streptophyta; class Magnoliopsida; order Poales; family Poaceae; genus Poa; species Poa pratensis. The sequence goes on along the minus strand of CAMZMU010000111.1, from coordinate 37,558,916 downwards.
ACCTCCGGCCAAGCCACCTATGGCCATGGCCATGGGCAACACGGCCTCCGACGAAATTCCGGCGGATTTAGATCCAGATCTAGATCTGGCCGCCCTTTTTTTTTAATTCAAAAAAAAAAATCTGTGGCGCACCCACCTCCGTGCGCCACAGAAATAGCACGGTGGTGGTGCGCCACAGAAAAAAAATTAGTGACGGGATACTAGTGGCGCACCAGCCATGCGTCACAGAAAGCTAAAAAGGTGCGCCACTGATAGGCTATTTCCTAGTAGTGCAAGATGGGCTGCTGCGGACCATGGTCCCTGGCCACCAGCCTTTACGATGCTGGTGTGCCGTGTATCACAGGGCGGCTGAAGACCTGAAGCGCGCGGCGCCGGCACTGGCTCCCTGCTCGGAGACCGAGGAGTACGACTCGGTGGCGTGGACAGACGGGGTATAATACGGCCTGGACGAGCTGGAGGTGTTCAGCCCAATGCCATACTCCCATAGTCCCATGTTGTGTCGTCGTCTACAACGTGTGATCGCCTCAGCACATCAGTTCGTAGCTAGCTTCTTCACGAAATTCATTCTTGTCATAGTAGATATGTTCCTGTCTTAGTGATGATGTAATATATCCCTATTAACTGTAGGCTGAACCTTGATGCTTTCGCTGGCATTACTGATTAGTACATCAACCTTGACTTTCTACATCGTGCGTCACGGGCATGGCATAGCATGCAGAACATCTTCTCGGCAGACGGCAATTTTGATCAATCTGACCTATGTGTATGAAACTTGAGTCTTAAATGAACTTTTTTCAAAAGAAAATCTACATCTAACCCTTTTGGCTACCGCCAAACATTTGAGCGGTAGGCTTGCACATGGTACCGCCGGGTGATTTGGCGGTAGCCTTGTACATGGTACCGTCCCGACGGTAGAGTTAGGTCTTGTTTGATTCGTAGGATAGGAAAAGTGTAGGAATAGGAAACTCATAGGATTGTGATGATATGTTTAATTGAATCCTATGGGGAGAGAAAATTTGTTTGATTGTGGTGAAGTAATTTTTTCAAGAGGTTAGACCTCATGTTATTTTCCTATAAAGTTTTTTTTTTTGACATTATTTTCCTATAAAGTTTGTACTACAAGATTCTTATGGGAATTTTTCCTATAGGATATGACCCTATGAATCAAACGGCTTTAAAGGAAACTTTCCTATAGGATTTCAATCCTATACAAATCCTTTGCCAATCCTACGAATCAAACGAGCCCTAAGTCGTGGTACCGTAAAAATGAGACCGGCGGTATCACACCTAACCATACCGCCAACATGTTGAGCGGTAGTTAGATCCGGTTAATAATTTGAAGACAGTTCATTTTTTGTTAAAGTTTTGCATAAGGGTTAGATTTGGTCGATTTGCCTCGGCAGACTCGCCCCGTCCATGCACTGTGATCCGCGATACGTTCCGGCTGCACGCGTCGTTGCCGCCGTTGCTCCCGCGAGAGTGTCAGGAGGCTCCGGCGTGCCGGCTGCTGGGCGCCTAGGCTACGACCTACGACGGGCCACGCATGTGCTTCTGAACTTTTAGACGCTAGGTAGCGAGCTCTGTACTGGCCCGACGTGGGAGGATCCGAGGATGCCTCGGGCGAGCTGGTCGTCATCGACACGTTCACTGTCATTTGGTCGAACAGCTTATGTGCGTCTAGCCTCGAGTTTTTTTCCCCAAGGAATACCCGTATTAAACCATTCAAAGGGTTTGTTGCAAAAGTACTAACGGCGTCAGACAGTTATGACCAATGTGCACCCGGAACTCAAGTTTTGTGCCAGTTTGTCCATTTTTCAAATTGTGTGACTTAAGTGCACCCACTGCACAAGTTCTGGTACCGACAGTGCTATTTACTCTTTATTGGGATCACCACAGTTTTAGAAAGCCTTTGCTATCGCGCCATCAAGTCACTATGCATTAACGAGCATGGATGGGCCTAAGAGACCATAATCTTTATAGCATATGACCATGTATGCGCAAAAATCATCGAATCATTGTTTGAAAAATCACAGCCTAATTATCACCGCCGGAACATGTAAAGAATTGTAATCATCAAAGATATGCGGTTCCAACACTGGTCTCACATAGACCACTGCTTTGTACTGGGTCGTTTGACATCACGTGTCATCGCTACCTACTCATGTGACAACTGTATTGTCTTTTTTGGGAACAAAAATGGGTTGGTAGAAGACATTTTATAAAAAAAAAGCCTTTTCAGAAAAAAAAATACAGAGCTTGGTTGCGGAAATTCAAAACTGCTCTCGAGCTATATACCCCTGGCCGATTAGGAAAGTTTAAAATAATAGTAAAACATATCAAAAAAAAAGTGGTGACAAACATATCTAAGTGATCGATCTACTACTAATCAGTGGCCAACATGGGATCTAAAAATACAGAGTATATGTTTTAGAGCACTGATTTTTTTTTCCTTTTTAGGCACATAGCACCACAATCATATTAAGGTTGTTGCACACAATCATTTGCTACTGTATTAATTTGTCAAACAATGCCAAGTAAAGCAAGGCATCGCCTCAAGGCACTATCTCCAGTACTAACCTACCACGGTTCTCTTAAGTCCATGAGAGTGACTTTGAGTCACGTGTATACTTCAATCTTTGAAGATGGAGGAACGGGAATGTGACTCAACAGCGATGATGTGGTTAACAGTGACGCTTTCTTGTGCTTAAAATGTCATATTCAGCGATGATGTGGTTAACAGTGACGAACTGACGATGGCCTTCTACCAATGGACATTCAGGGTTCGAACCATGTCTTTCAGCCATAGAGGAAAATGAGTCTTTTCAATAAGTATATGGTTGGATGTTGATCGAAATAAACTTCTGCAACTTAGGATACACAATCTCCTTAAGAAAAGCTTGAAATATACTACTAGTATCAAATGACCAGACCCAGATAACCGGCGTAACAGCTCACACCAACATTTTCTATTCTGAAAATCAAGCACTAGCATTAATTTCCTGCCCCAATCAGGTCATCAGGAAAGTCTGCAACACCCATCATCACGTACGAGGAATAAAGATAAAGTGACATCTGGATCCAGTGATGACATCGATGGATCTTGAGCTACTGTCACGGTCCCCCGTCATCTTCCTCCGGCTGCTGCTGCTGGTCCTTGCCTCGTCCCTTGGCCTTGTCCTCCTTAGCCTTCTCCAGCGCCGCCACCAGCCCTCGGAGGCACGAGTCGGCGTTGTCGTCGGCGCTCTTGGGAGTGAGGTTCTCGGCGACGTCGGCCGGCGTCATGTCCACCTCCTGCAGCAGAGCGCGGACTGCGGCGAAAAGCTCGTGCTCCTGCACGTCGAGGTAGATCCTGGCGAGGAACTCGAAGGCGGGGGCGCCGCAGTAGGACATCTCGATGTGCTTGTCCATCCGGCCCCTCCGAATGAGCGCCGGGTCCAGCTTCTCGAGGTGGTTGGTGGTGAACACGATGACTCGCTCACCGCCGCATGCCGACCACAGTCCGTCGATGAAGTTGAGAAGTCCGGAGAGCGTCACCTTGCTGCTGGTACTGTTGGCTTCGCCATTCTTCTTGCCATCGGCGCCGGCCTCTTCGTCGTCTTGCTCTCTGAAGGATCCTTCTTGTTCTTGGTGCGGGCGCCGCTGAGGTCGAGGGAGCAGTCGATGTCCTCGATGACGATGATGGACTTGCTGGTGGTCTGGATGAAGAGCTTGCGGAGGTCGGTGTTGGAGGCGACGGAGGTGAGCTCGATGTCGTAGACGTCGTAGTCGAGGTGGTTGGCCATGGCGGCGATCATGGCCGACTTTCCCGTGCCCGGCGGGCCGTGGAGGAGGTAGCCGCGCTTCCACGCCTTGCCGATACGCTTGTAGTAGTCTTTCCCATTCTTGAACGCGTCGAGGTCGTCCATGATCTCCTTCTTCTTGGCCGGGTCCATGGCGAGCGTGGCGAAGGTCTTGGGGTGCTCGAACGGCACGTGCGTCCACTGGTTGTTGGAGATGTTGGTCCAGAGCTTCCGGCGGCGGTTCTTGAACATGATGGCGCGGCCCTCTCGGCGGACGCGCTTGAGGTAGGTGGTAAGGACGATGTCGCGGTGGCAGTCGAGGAAGAAGAGCCGGTAGAACTGGCGGCTCTTCTGGTCGTCACCACTGTGTGATGGGGGCGGCTTGGGGCAGGCACACCAGAAGACGGTGCTGCCGCCCTCCTCGGGCAGCAGCACGTCGGCCACCTCCTCGCCGTCGACCATGCTGAGCACGAGGCGGTCCGCGTGCTTGGCGGCCTCGGCGCGGAGGTGGCGCGCGTCGCGGGCGGTGGCCTCGGAGAGGTAGGCCTTCGCCTCCTGGTAGACCTCATCGGGGTGCGTCCGCCACAACCTGCCGTCGCACTCGCCGACGGTGGCGGAGCCGTAGGGGTCGACGAATGCGGCGAGGCGGCGCGCGCGGCGGCCGACGTGGCGCTTGAAGAAGGGCTGCAGCTGCAGGCGCTGCAGGTTCTGCCACACCACCGTCCACAGCACCGCGATCACGCTCAGCACCACGCCCGAGTTCAGCCAGCCCTGCAGCAGTGCTCCCGCCGACTCCATCGGTCGTATCTCTCTCGAGCTAGCTAGTCTACGTAGGCACTCACCAGTTGAGATGTAATGGAAGAAATCTCTAGCCAGCTGAATCCTTCTTCTTCGCGTTGTGCTGTGCTTGGAGTGCCTCTAGCTGCACTTATATGTAGGGGCGGGAGAGTATTATCGCGAAGATGTTCGGATCGGACACGTAAAATGCAGCGAGTGGCTAACCTTTATTAGTTACTACGTGGCGGCCATCCGACGGGAGTGACAGCAGTCTGGCGGGAGTCGGCCCACCGGCAGCTGGAAAGCTTTCCCCGATCGATCGAATTAGTACGGTGCCAACTAGTCCTGGCCCCCACATCTAAAAAAACAAATTAGTACTGGCCCCCATGGCCGGCTTTGAAATAATTTTTTCAGATATGTTACAGCTATGAAAAGTTGAAAACACAGTCTTTTTCAGTAATGTAAAGCTTTAGAAATTTAGAGCAAATTTACAAGCAGCAAGCAAGCATCAGGAATGTAAGATTTAGAGCAAATTTACAAGCAGCAAGTAAGCACCAGAAATATAAATGATAGGAAATGATAACAGTAGTAAATGATGACTGTGAATTGAGATCCTACTTGTTTCAGGTCCTCATCATCTGCTTTAACACAATTATTTTTGATTGTATGGTTTGTCGATGTACATATGTGCCTAGCTGTCCGATTAATTTTGTTTCCTCCTCGAGCCCGATCCGGTACCGTTCTAAATCCGTACATATATCCGTTCTGAATTCACAACCTGCCATTATTTTGAGCTTAATATAAGGTGGACGATATCCACCGCTCGAATAGATACAATAGAATTGACCCAGTTTATAAGGGAAACCGGGCTCAAAAACCGTACAAACTATACAATGCCCTGTTTATGAGAAAAACATGGCCAAAAAAACCGCACAGACGATGCGACCCGCCGCCCACACGACACAAGTCGACCAAACGTCAGAACACACAGCACCCGCTCCGAAGCCGCCGCCCAGGCATAACAACCAGATCAAGCCATTATCGGTTCTACTTTGAATCTGATTTAAAAAAATATGGTATAGGTTCGTTTACATCTTACACGGGATAAAAAAGAAAAGTACTCCTTTTGCCCTGGCCCCACCTGACAGTCTGTGCCGGTTCGATGCCCTCCAAAAGTTTCGTGTGGATTCAACCAAAATTCCTTTTTCCCATTGACTAATCGACAGGATGTTTGCTCGAAAGCGAGGAAAAGGCAAGGAGTTCGGTTTGCTCATCGCTTTCGCGTCCAGAGTTATCTAGGCTCCCTCCTCCACCGCTTTGCCTTTTCCTCACCTCCCGCCGCGCCTCATAGGGCCCAAATAAGACGGCGTCCGCGGCCCACGCGGGCCTCTGCATGCACTTATATAGAGGGGCGGGAGAAGATGCTCGGATCGGACACGTACAATTCAGCGCGTGGAAAATGCGGATCATCCCTCCCTGCGTTTTCTTGGAAAATCGGTTTCATTTCCACCACTAATACAGTGCTGAGAACACACTAGAACATTGTAGCTTGTCCCTAAAGTATCTGATTTGGTCCATCCATTCTTTATCGGCCGTGTTTCCTTGGAGATGAAGATGATCCCGTCGGCCAGGCGCCGGGGCACGACGGCCAGCGGGAGTCGGCAGACTGGCAGCTGGACACGACGGCCGGCTGCAGTTCCGGCGGTGGATGAATCCCTTATCGATCGGTACGTAGTGGATGGAGTTCCGGTAGTGGATGGCCGGTGCCGGGGTCCGATGTTTCTTTGTGCGGGATGATGATCCACAGAATCCCGGCGTATCCTCGGACCGCCGTGGCAACGGGGACATTACTGTTTCTATTCATTCTTGTGTTCATTGCTGGTTGGCTCTCGAGTGCATTCTTATTTTCTTTTCTGGATGGGACGCAATTTCCCGGTGGAATTAATGGAGCTGGTTCAGTCCATACCAATAAATTATGTAATTTCTCCTCTATTCTACGGAGGGAGAGCGCAACCGTCAAAACACACAGGGTAGAGAAGAAAGGTACGTAGCATTTTTCTTTTTTCAGCTAGCCCCCACGTAACTGTTTGTGCCGGTTGTATACCAGCAGGAGGGACGCGCAAACTCTCGAGAACACCGCCAACATGCATGGCACTTGGATCGCCCGCTTCACGCGGGAGTGAAACGTCGCCATCAACGTGCATGACGAGGGCATATTTAGGCTGTAGTGCTAAAATGCATCATCGTCACTGCTCATTAGCTTGCCTCTCGCGGGAGAGGCTCCATCCCTTCCCGTTGGCAGCTAACACGGTGCAACGGAGACATGAGCGGAGACAGCTGCAACGACGGCTATCAGAGCCGAGCTCGCCACCGTGGCAGGGAGGGATGTCGTCATCCACGACATGCAGAGGCAACATCTCTGGGCGACAACCTCTACTTTCTGTAGGCCAAAGAAGAAGGTGAAGGGGAAGCGGCGGTCGCCACCGCGACAGGAGGTGTCGCCGAAGTGGCGTATCCCTGGCAATTCTGAGGGGAGGGCGAGCTAGCCTCTGGAAGTCCTACTAGCGTTGGCCAACGTGCTCAAGGCTGAAACTCCCAAACTGTTGAATGCCATCCTCACCACTGCGCAAGAGGCTTCTTCCTCCGCACCTCGGGATGCCATTGGGCCCTCCTCCACCATCGTCTTCATCGTCGAGACGACGAGGATTTGGGACTCGGTCCCTTCGACAACGTGGATTAGGGTTAGATTGGTATAAATTTCATTGAGAAATCTTGTAAAATGTCAACAAAACGTACCTGTTGGCATTGGATGGGGAAACTTTGTTTTTCTCATGTGGAAATTTTGCTTTGAAAGAGGAACGTGGAGACTTGAGAGTGGAGCGAATGGGCCGCTAGGCCATCGTTCCAAAGGCAAAAGGGCCGCGGGAGGGCGAGCGGGGATGGCCGGATGGGTGGGTGTGCTGCGCTCGCAAACCGCGCCATCTCAACGTGCGAATCTGAATCTCAAAAAAAATAAAAATCTCAACGCGCGAATCTTAATTTTGGTCTGTGCGCCGGCCGGCAGCTACACTTGAATCGCGGCACGCGTGGTAGCACGTTTCGCTTGGAGGGCACCCCAGCCACCAGCCTTGTCACTTTCGAATAGTGTACCGTAATTCTTGTTGAATTTGTTGTTTTTACCTGACCGTGAAATGAATATGAGTTGTAACTTCAAATTTTGCATATTTTTAGGGTATCAAAATCCTAACATGGTGTAGTTTATTCTCCCTCGTAGCTTTTTGGTCATACTCCATAACTGAGCAGAACGTCCCATCCATCCTTGCAACTGCCGAGATTCTACTAATACTCTCGTATCCCTAGCCAATGTTTGCATACTTTATCTTTAACTAGCAAAAGTGCACGTGAGCTGCAACGGTTATAAAATAACTCAATATGTTTATAACTAGCAAAATAGCCAATATTCTAATTTCTAGCACTCAAACATCTTATGTTTCACATTGATTTCTTTTGTTTCCACGATTTGTAATATTTTAAGTATATACATATCTCAGCACAAAAATAATAATTTTTATCATGGTTATGTGCTGTGAACAAACATGAATAACATATTACTTCGACCCAGGTCGTTAATTCAGCGGAGCAACAGAGTGCTCATGAATCAAGCTGTGTAAAAATTAGTGTGCTAGGTGAAGCTTTGGTCTCTATTTTTTTCAGATAGCTCACCCCTGCTCCTATGGCGCTACTCCTCCCAAACCTATGTAGCCGATGCAGCCCCAGCAGCTGTGCCGTCGGCAATGACCATGAGACGCGAGACACGGAAGAGGCAAATCGGATGAGAAAAAAATTAACTGAAGAAGCAAATCGCCCCTCCCCCCCCCCCCCCCCCAAAACTTCAGCTGGAGCAACCTGGTGGACGGACGTCGTTCAGAAATAGCAGCCTGAAACGCATCCCCTGCAAATTCTTTAACTTTGGGTATGTGTGCAGCGCCGTCCGCCCGCCCGCTGACCCGTCGACGCCTACGGGCCCGGCAAGCCCTTCCACGGCTAGCTTGGGGGCCTCCCGAGCTCCACGTGTACGAGAGCCTCGCCATTGTGGACGCCGGGGTACGGCAGCGAGACCGGAGCTGGAGGGGACTGTGCGCAGGATGGTCAAGGAAGGGCTCGGGGTGCACGGCAAGGCCCGGAGCGAGCCCGGCCGTGTGGCAAGATCTGTTCCGGATGTCGGATTACAAGGCGCCCACAGCCGGCGAGAAACAGAGGGGAGTGCGGTAAGGCCGAACGGGTGGCACGAGGACACCATGTCGCTGAGCTGAGCGTGGTGTGCCAGCACCAGGCTGGATATGCAGGCCAGTGAGTCCTCGTCCGCCGCTCGCCGGCGTCGCTCGTCGTCATGGCCAGCAACGATCGAACCAACTCTCACCTTTGCTATCGATTTATCTCGCCTTGATTTAGTTGCCGCCGGGCACATGCGGCATGCAGGCGTGGTCGAACGACAGTGTGCAAGCGCCGTTGCGGAATCCGTGTCGGATCATAGCTCGTTTTGGATACGAAACCAGGATCGAGGTCACGCGTGTTGTTGTTAACCTCTCGTCTCTATCGCAAGTTCAGAGATGAACTGAAGAAGAAAGAAGACAAGTGTTTTTTGTGCTGCCTGCACATCCGCGACTAAGCCACGATGACGACTTCAGGTCGTGCCATCCCACGAGATAGTCAACGTGACAACTAGCCCTACGAAAACAAAGTTTGACAAGGCTCAGACGCGCACAAGATACACGCTACAGGGGCCTGTTTATTCAGTTGATGAACACCTAAAGAATCGCGAACTGATCACGATCGAGGTGCAGAAACACACGAACAGCAGCTGTCTGAAACTGTCGTGTGCAATGTTCAGAGAGCTGGTGTTGGATACCAAACCACGATCGAGCTACGTTAAGAAACTAACATACAAAACGACGGAAACCTAATAATATGGTAAAGATAAAGATTTCCATCGATCAACATGGAAATAGTTTGCACTGCACACCATATAATACGTTGATCGCTCCACACTGTCTGAAAACAATTTACGTTCCACACCACAAAACACCGAGCTTTTGGAGAGGACACGGAGGAAGACGAGAAAATTGAACAAAACCATCACGTTTGCCATTTGGTGTTGCTTTTGTACAATAAAAACACTCATGGAAGATCTAGCAAGCAAATAAATGTTTACCGAATAGTCTAGGAAGTGCTCATGTAGCAAATTTGGTCAGTTTTATTCTTAGATTTCGTAAAAACTTGGTAAATAATTCAAATTTTCAAAACAAGGTCTGAAAAAACATCTCGGCAATCCCTTACGCCAACCACTCTAGCATTTCTATTTTGAATTCAAGTTTCTCCAACAATTTATTCAACATTTTAAGATCTCGCAAAATGGAAATATAACATTTTGGTCGAATTTTCAACTTTCCCAAAAAATAAAAAATAAACCAGGTGATACAATGATCTTAGAAATTTTTGACCAACCATTATAAAGATTGCCGGTTTTTGTTACACTTGGTTTTTGTCAATTTTTATCAAATTTTTAAAGATTATGTGAAAAGACTGTCAATCCATTCAGTATTAATAACCCATTAGTGCGGGAATGTCTAACACAATCTAAGACGATTTTTAACTGGCCATTCGATGAAATGCTCGTTTATGTTAGATCACGCCAAATTTTCAAAATAAAATAAACTATGTAACCATCGGTTGCACGTTAGATCAGGCCGTTCAACATACATGTGTTACACTTGAAATATTGCAAGTCCAAGCGAAGTAATATATTTTTGTATCTAACCACACAATGATATTTTGTAATATGATTTGTGCTGCTCTTTATTATGCATTATTAACACCTCGAAAATGTGCATACAATGCTAAATTTAAACCATGTATATTGTAACAATTTTTTTGTTTTAGACAACACCACTAGATCATGTAGGATTTAACAACAAAAACAAAATGATATACCATGAATCGTAGATTAATTTATGATACTTGCATAAATTATAGGAGTACTACTACACATGTGTGTGTATGTATATTTTCTTAAGGCGAGTATTTGTAAAGGGTACGGGTCAACAAACATATCTTGATAGCAGATTCTAGCATATGATTAGTTATAAGCAAGTACTCCCTCCGTTCCAATTTAATTGACTTGCTACTCACCAAATGTGGATGTATATAGACATGTTACATGTATAGATACATCCACATGTGGTGAATAGCAAGTCAATTAAATTGGAACGGAGGGAGTATATCCTTAGTATACATGATCGATACAAAAGCCAAGCATACAGTGTTATGTTCATGCGTTCGAGCTCATCAATTGTATTAGTACATTGCTTATTACTTAAACGTTTGCCATATGACATTGGCTAGAAACCTTTCTTGGTGTCTTCCATTTTGAATATTTTAAAACTTCACCAATGTATATACCTTGGCTCAGCCTTATTAGGTGCTCGGATCTATCACTATAGATTTTTATACCAAACATGTAAATTGTCTCTCCTAAGTTCTTCACCGAGAAGATCTATTTAATGATTCTTTTACTGTGTTTAGAAAAGGTACATTATTTCCAGAAAGCAATTTGTCATACATCGTAAAGTATCAGGAATGTTATGTCGCTCCCACTCAATTTCTTGTATACACAAGATGTATCGCTGTATTCGATGAAGCCAAACTACTTGGCCACTTCATCGGAACGACGAATGTAACTCTGCGATGATGATTGTTTACGTAGTTTGCAACTCATGAAGTGTTGAACATCTGCTTCATGGAGCTTCAAATTCTCGAAAATTCATGGCAGAGAAAGCAGTGCCGAACATCCGCTTCATGGAGCTGGAACCAAAGCCATTTTGTTGTAAGAATTTGAAAGCAAATCCAGGAGTAGCCCGTAACTAGGGAGTAAATGACAAAAAAAAAACACCAAATTTGTGGCAGAGGCGTCACATAACCACCATCGTTGGATGAAATGACAAAGCGCAGCGCAGTTAATGGAATTTTGGGTTGCTTTAATGGGAAAAAGGAAAAAAACATTCGAATATAATTTCTATAGTTTAGAAATGGCGAGAAAATATGCAAAAGGAGCTTGAGTTTGGATCGGACGAGGACCCCGTAGTCAACCCACCCAACGGGATATGTTCTCTGGTTTGCTACGAGGTGCCACCCGACTCTACAGACAAGCGGGTCCAGTAAGGATACGGGCCCACCAGTCAGCGTGTATGATAAGCCTCCCGTGTCGGTGTAGTAATATCCGACTCGATTTGGAGGCGTCACGGCTTTCCACCGGCAGCCACTTGACGCGTGAGCCCAGCAGTGTGGGCCCCACCCATTCACGTGGGACCGGATAACGCATGCGTCATGGCCTCATGGGGTAAATACGTAAATGTCTACGCTGCCATGACACAGACCAGTCCGGTGGGCCAGGTGAGTGAGGAGTAGTAGTACTGAAACTACTGATCCACCGTAGCTCGTGAGCAGGAAAATCAGTTATACGGAACTGTTTTCCCGGTTTGCAAAAGCATCAGACTGAAATTTTGAAAAGGGACTTCGCTTCGCGCTAGGAATGTGCTTCTGATTATGGCGACAGTTCGCAAACATAGTTCATACAGTAGAAACGAAACATACTTTACGATATATCACGAAACATACTTCGCAAACATACATAGTTCCTAGTGAGCTGGGAAAAAATATGTGCGCCGGTTGAGTATGGGGGGGGTTAGGTATAAAAGACCTTGTGAGTTTTTAGTCGATCTCTTCGGCTCAGGTGGGAATGGTTTCGATGGGATGAGCAAGAAAAGAGATGCCATGGAAGGGTGCAGCTACTCCTTGTGACAATTCCGACAAGGCTTTGTTTCAAGCATGCACCGAAATTTCGATTGGCAATGGCGAAACGGCTAAGTTCTGGACTGACGGGTGGCTGCAAGGGGAGGCTCCGGTTTCGTTGGCGCCGCTGCTATTCCCTCTGGCCACCCGAAAAAAGCTGTCAGTCAACGATGCTCTTGCTGATGGAAAATGGACGCATGGTTTGAATCGTATGACAAACAAAGACCAATTAGATCAATTCTTGGTGCTTTGGAGTAGATTGCAGGAAGTACAACTCACAAATGAGAGGGTTAGTACAACTCACAAATGAGAGGGATAAAATCAGGTGGAAGCTCACTGCTGATGGTTGCTACTCAGCTAGATCAGCTTACATGGTTCAGTTTGATGGTCGGATCAAGCAGCCGCATCTTCAGTTCGCTTGGGGAATTCAGGCTGAGGGCAAGGTGAAGTTTTAATTCTGGCTTCTACTGCAGAAGCGGAATTGGACTGCAGATAGGTTGAGGGCGCGAGGGTGGCCTCATGATGATGCTTGCTGCCTTTGTAACATACAACTGGAAACGGCGGAGCATCTAGCGCTGCACTGTCCTTTAATGATTTATTTACCGAGAAGATCTATTTAATGATTCTTTTACTGTGTTTAGAAAAGGTACATTATTTCCAGAAAGCTATTTGTCATACATCGTAAAGTATCAGGAATGTTATGTAGCTCCCACTCAATTTCTTGTATACACAAGATGTATCGCTGTATTCGATGAAGCCAAACTACTTGACCACTTCATCGGAACGACGATTGTAACTCTACGATGATGATTGTTTACGTACACATATGGATCGTTGTAGTTTGCAACTCATGAACATGAAGTGTTGAACATCTGCTTCATGGAGCTTCAAATTCTCGAAAATTCATGGCAGAGAAAGCAGTGCCGAACATCTGCTTCATGGAGCTGGAACCAAAGCCATTTTGTTGTAAGAATTTGAAAGCAAAAAAGCAAATCCAGGAGTAGCCCGTACTAGGACATAAATGACAGAAAAAAAACACCAGGTTTGTGGCTTCACATAACCCCCATCTTTGGTGAAATGACAAAGCGCACCGCATTTTAGTAGAATTTTGGGTTGCTTTAATGGAAATGCGAAAAACTCATTCAAATATAAATTCTAGTTTAGAAAATGGCGACGAAATATGCCGGAAACCCCGTAAAAGGAGCTTGAGTTTGGGTCGTATTAGAATACACCGGACCACAATTAATTACGCGGATCGTGTGCTTCCCAAGAGGTTGCGAGCCGTCGGATCGTACGAGGACCCCATGGTCATCCCATCCAACGGGCTGTGTTCTCTGGTTTGCTACGAGTACTCAACCAGCACAACAGACAAGTGGGTCCAGCGAGAATTTCGGGCCCGCAAGTCAGCGTCTAAGCTAAGCCTCCCGTGTCGGCGTAGTATTATCCGGCTGGATCTGAATAGATTTGCGGGCGTCACGGCTTTTCCACCCGGCCACTTGACGGCGTGAGCGCAAGCAGTTTGGGCCCCACACATTCACGCGGGGACGGGATAATGGATGCGTCATGGCCTGTCCAGTGGGCCAGGTGAGTGAGAAGTAATGTATTACTGATCATGCTACTCCACTCCCACGGTCCTAGTGCGATCGATTGACGGTTTTTTTTTTGAACATCTAAAACTACTTTCTTTCTCAGAAATCCTGGTTACATCTGCAGCTAGCAACAAAGATATAATAAAATCTGGTGGTTCATCTATCCAAACATGATCATTTGATCCACGAGCTACCCTAGCTAACTCGTGAGGCTAACTCGTGAGGCACCACATTGGCTTCACGGTAAGTATGTTTAGGACCTCTTTGGATTGTAGGAATTTTATAAGATTTTGTAGGATTCCAATTCTTAGTATTTTTTCCTACGGATTGCCTTTGGATCAAATGAGTGGTACTACCTAAATTTCTATGGTTTGGATTCCTATGTCTAAATTCCATAATCCACTCCAACCTCTTTTTAAAAACTAAAGCGCGTAGGATCGAGACACTTTTCCTGTGTTTTCACCCAAACGACTACTCCTGCAGTTTTCCTGTGTTTTACAATCCTCTGTTTTGCACAGGTAAACCTATGAGATTCCTATGTTTTGTCTATTTCCGTGTTTTTCAATCCTGTGATCCAAACAGCCTGAACTTTCGGAAAATCGGTAGCTAGACGGTAGCTGATTTCTCTATTAAATTGTTTCCCGCCCTAATCATGCACTAACAGCATCTCTAGCAGATAACACAGAAAACGAAACCGGAAATCAGTTAGAGGCATCCGGGAACTGTTTTTCCGTTGCAAAAGCATCAGACGGAGCAGATATCGAAAAATCCTAACTGAAATTTTGAAAATGTACTTCGCGCTACAAATATGCTTCTGATCATGGCGACTGTTCGCAAACATAGTTCATAGAAAAGAAACAGAGTAATCACACAAATTGCAAACGAACACGGTACATTGATCTCACGTGTAGGCGAACTGCAAACTTTAAACACTAACACTAGGTCGTCGTCATGCTCACTCGTCGTCGTACTTCACCGTGGACTTGTTGGTTAAAGAAATCTGGAACACAAGGTGGAGAGCAAAGGACTAACCGTCGGATGGCTTGTCCAGGTGGACCTCCAAAATTTGTGGTGGTTTGAGGGGCGTCGGAAGGATTTAGGAACAGCCCGAATAGTTGTGGTGCCATTGTATCCGTTTTTATCCGGACCCCATTGGTCCTTTGGGGTGTCGTGGAGATGTTTTAATTTCATGCACTGTAAATTAGAGATAATATTTAGTGTTACCACACATCTAGATACTACCATGCTCCTATTTAAGAAATACACATTCTAAAATATTTTAGAAAATCTAAATGTTCAGAAGGAAATTGTCTACTACTATAAAAAATCAGCTCTAATTAGAAGTTAAAAAAGACAAATCCACAAGTGAATAGTGTTGATTTTGCTTTGGTCTTTTCGTCATACTATTCATACTAGGTTTGTCTTTTTGTTTCTCAGCGTGCCTTTCGAATCTGTTTTTACCTCAAAATTTTGGATGTTGTAGAGACATTCTTGTGAACATCCACACTTTTCTCTAAATTATTTGTTTAAAACATTTTGAAATTATCCTTTTGAAATGGTAGCAGGTGAGAGTTGGTAGAGCGTGTAAACTAGGCGGACGGGCTGCATGCATTTCAAGTCGTCGAATGGTTCGGCATGAGCTCTTTCAACGGTGCTCTGCCACGGGCCCACGAGCAGCCTCAAGCGTGTACCCCACCCGAGTACTAGTAAACGGGCGGCCGGTCTAGTTTTCTACGTGGCGTTGACAATAGCATGGCGCTCTCAGCCACGTGGCCACATCCCATAGGCCATACCCTCTCCACCGTCCCGTAGTTGGAGCCCATCTGGTAACATGGATGTTAGTGGACATTAGGTCCAACAAGACGAATGGACTTGGACTCGGTAAAAGATTGGGTAGTCCAATATCGGGTGGACCCTGTTTTATGCATCGACATACACACGTAGCAGCCGCTGCCACCGGCCGTCGCGTCAGTTGGCCGCCGCCATAGCTAGCGTAGCTTCGAGTCAACCGTCTCGCTTCCGTCGTCCCAGCCTCCGGCTATCAGCTCCCCGTCACGAGCGCCGCATGCGTCGGGAAAAAAAAGGAGATCTGAGCCCACGTTCCCCGCGCGCGCTCGCCGGCGTGGTGCCCCAGCTTCTCGTGGGAGGACTTTCGCGCCACAAGCTCCGGCGACGGTGCTGCCGCCAGAGCAGCAGCAGCCACCAGTCGACGAGCGCGCCGTCGAAGACGCCACGCCGCCGCCCGAGGCGCCAGACACGCCGCTCCCGGAGCAGCAGCAGCCACCTGTTGACGAGGGCGTCGTCGAAGACGCCAAACCGCCGCGGCGGCCTGCCGGCGTCATGCTCGACCTCGACGCCGAGCCGGAGCCCGAGAGGCCGGCCACGCCATTCCCAGAGCGCGTCCACGCGTAGACGCGCCCGCGTCCACACGTTCTTCCGATGACGCGCCCGCTCTGCGCATGCACATGTCGGCCTTCTTACTGATGATTATCTTGGTAATTACGGGTACTCCTTTCACATGCCGCCGGCTCTCCGTCTTGCATTTGCCGAGTATGCAGGGCGACTGCTATGTGGAGAGTATGAACAAGGTACAAAGGAACCGAGAAAAGAAAGCAACAAAATCAGAATTTATCTTTTTGATTGGTTCATGTGGACGGAAACCTACAAGATCAGAATTAAGGGAGATGAATCAATCCAGACCGGCGATGCCTACATACTCGGCAAGATAGGACATTGGAAAGAGCACAAAGGAGGTGTCTAGCCATGGAAACACCAGCAAGGGTATGGTATGGTCGAACTCCATTTGCGCAAGGCATGAACCTGGTCTGCTTTATACAATATTGAATCGGATCCCTTACAAACCTGTCTTGAGTTCATCCCTTACTCCAAACCTCCTACTTGGTAAAAAAATTCACCCATTTACTTCCCATCTTATAGCAGGATTAAATCAAACAAACTAATCTAGTAAAATTGATCCATCCATTTAGTTGGTAAAATTTTCACCCATTTACTTCCCACATTATAGCATGATTAAATCAACTAAACTAAATATTACTTAGTCTAGCTGAGATGGCCTAGTAATCCTCCCTTTCAGAATGATAACACATGACACCAAAATTTAATATTGCGTCACATAATTTCATGAATAAGCGATGACAGCCAGAACACATGCTACGCCATGTTCTAGTTCTAACAACAAAGGAAACACATATCTAAATGAGATGCAACGAACAACTCAATCCAATTCTCGGTAGGGTAAAGAAAGCATAAAAAAAGCAGAGCCACCTCTAAGCCTCCTGGTTGTAGACGTAGGTGATGCCGCACTTGCCGGAGTAGCGGCGGTTGAAGTAGTTGGCCATAAGAATCCTAATGCAATAGACATTCCTACCTCTCTTCACGCTTCCATTACTCCCGCTCTTCCTTGCTGCCTCCAGCATGCTGGCGGGCTCGACAACGAGGTTGACCGAATACTCACAAGCATCACTGAAGAGCCCCATGGCCACTCGATCCGTGGTTCCTGAAGCTACTCTCCATGACGCTGGTCGCTTGTTCCTCAAAAATTATCATGGCATTTCGTGAAGTGTCTTGTATGCAGCATTAGTCTGACATGGGAATAGATTTTATAATGAATTCACCTAGTTATAAAAAAAATCAGGAGTGACATCTAAACAACTAAGTTGACACATGTACAACCAAATTCTGACATTCTACGGATGACCCAAAGAAAATTATGTGGGGTGTGTATATCTTGGTTCTCCTTAGTAGAACTGCGCACTGGAATGTGTTGAACTATCCAAATACTCATCTAGCAATCCCCGTAGTATGGGAGTCTTGCACAGGTAAATATTAGAGTAGTAGAGATTCTACGATGAACATGATTCTACAGGGCACGAAAACAAAAACTGAGTGAAGTCAATAGTCCTACATATATGTTTAGGTTATTCTGTGTTATCCATTACATTTGCCAGCACAAGTTTAACCTATCCTTCTATATCATTATACAAAATGCTAATCTGAAAATATCTGGACAAGTGCTCTCTTACATCAACACTTCTCTTAAGATTTGAACACCGTCCAATTTTCCTAGCACAAGCGGAACCATCATGATTGGAGATAGTGAGTTACCTCGACGCTATACCTGATGGTGATGCCAGCGAGCATGCCATTCTGGACACCTCGTGTGTTGCACGATCATTTGCAGCGACTTCTGCAGCGCGCCACATTCAAAGCTGGGGAACTCGTCGCACAGATGGTGGGAGATCCCCATCGGCAACCAGCCCATCCTGCAGATCGTGCAAAAATCAGTCTTTTTGGTATCAGTTCAGTAAGTACAAAGACTGGATGAAACTGGATATCAAGATAGAATGGCAAGCATGGCAGCAATGCGCTGTTTGATCAGTGTGAAGAGAGTATGGCTCTGACTACTGACAAGATTGAAGTTGTCGGATCCAACATGTCTGTACTCTGCCAGATGCAATGTTATCGGTAGTTTAGTGCAAAGTTAACGTGATTCAAGGTGTACAAAAATCTAACGTAGGCATATACGATGGTGCGCCAAACTGCATAGGTCGTCAAGTTCATGTTGCTAAGGCACTACAAGAACACCAGAGCCCAGCTACGTAGGCAGGTATACCATCTTGGTACATTTGCTTAGATTTCCAGTGATGTATCTTGGTGCTCTTGTCCTGACTCATGATACCTCAATGTGCAGTGCTATTATTTTCGTATAATTTAGGGACTAAGTTTTCTTTAACCACTGAACTGTATCTTACTTTCAAGTTTACATATGTGAGAAAACAATACTTAATTGAGATGTTTTCATTTTTGAGCCATTTAATATCTGGCTAAAATGTGTTGCACAATAACATAAAGCCAGCTCAGCTACATATAACTCAATTAAACCAGAATGAACCGTACCTTGTGATCAGGCATACTACTACTTGGCGCGTTAGCAACTTCATTATCGGTATCGGCAGAATCAGAGAGAGATCAATTTTCTTCCACCACTAAGAACTCAATTCTTCTTCAGAAGGTTTTCAGCTGCAGAGTCACAATTAGAGCAACGATTAGTACAAATGCCAGCTGTAGTGGATACAGGGCAGCCAACTTCCTAAGAGATCATAATATTAGTGTCCGTGAACAAATCCCTATAGTTAACTAAAGTAATATTCATGGAAAACACAGTTGCTAAAATTGAGACGGTATGCAAAAAATGTCCTTCACAGAATCAAGAGAACTGACAAATGACAATATATACTTGACAATAAAACTCTTCATCTTTGCTCCTCTATCCATGTTTCTATCAACTAATTAATGTTACAGCATAACGTAGAAGAATTGTAAAAGGGAGGGAAATTTACCAGGTTTCCGCTGTTTAGAGGAAGAAGTGACCAAATCATTAACTTTCTTTTCAGGACGTGCAGCCTGAGATGATCTTCTAGCTTATCTACTGGTTTTCTCATTAACATGCTTGACAATTGCATTTCTTGTGGGGCCTATTTCTTCTTGTCGGCATCAATCCTTCAATAAAGAAGAATTTTTGTCCAGGTTGAATCGTATACAAGAACAGGAATACCAACCCCTTCAAAGTAACGCTCAGAGTGCAGTCTAGCAACGAACCTCACCGGGCTTGAATGGCCTAGCCCGAACAGATTACAGGGACGCATCACCTATGGTGAATCCCATCATACCAATCCAAAGACAGCGCCATCATCCGTACCTGCTCCCTCGGCTCATTGACTGCATTCCCGAACCGCATCCATAACCAAAAACGAAAGCAGCGATCACTCTACACCGAAACACGGGCAGAAAGAAAACATCGATACCGAGTGAACAACACCGACATCATATGACAACCAGGAGAGCCTGTACTATGTACCTTGTCAGGGTACAGAACCGAGTTCTCCTCAGCGTCGACCATATCCGGAGCATCACAAAATTCTAACAAGGAACTAATGCCGCTGAATCCATGGGACAAAACAAATTGAAGGAGAGGGACAGACAGAGAGCTCACCCCAATGACCACCCAATGGCAGCTATGGCTGCGGCGCCATGGCGGCCACAGATATCATTTGCTTGCCCAGACACATGCTCGTCGGTCAGCATGTGTGCGCAGTTACGGAATCTGAAACAAATAGTTTCAGTTGTATAAGAAACATAACAACAAACATGTAGAGGGCACTAACACAGAATGTACCAAGTGCGCCACAGTTCCTGTAAACATTGTACCCAGTACGCAACAGTAAACACAATATATATATGCTTATCAGAGCACCCACATGGGAGAAAATTGATGACATTATTACCGTTCACTGGTTGTCTTGCCTGAAGATTCCGAACAGTGTGCATCTCCATCCATCAAGTAGAACACACTCCTGAACCTCTTGAACCGATGCAGATATCAGATTGTGGAGCACAATTAAGGAGAGAGGAATAGAGATCAAGCGCTGAAACATAAAATTAGGGGATCAGAGTTTGTTCTACGAGATGACATGAGTTGGGGAATCACCTGGCTGCTGTGGTGCCGGTTAAGCGCCTCTGCGTTTTCGCTGTTCCTACCTGATGAGAGAGAAACGGAGGGGATGAGAGAGGGGGTGAAGCAAACGCAACAGTTTGGGGACGACAGCGGCCCCTGCTCCTTCTCCATCAGGCGCAGCCGCTGGTGTCGAAGGGAGCAGTCAGGCCATCGTACCTGCTCATTGAGACATGAAGATGTCTCCGTCCTCGCGGCGCCGGTTCCGCTGGCAAGCCTCGAAAGGGAGGAAGGAGACTCTAAGGGCATCTCCAGTCGTTCGGCCCCCTAGGCCGAAAAACGGCGCTATTTTGGCCCGCCGGGGGGGGGGGGGGGGGGGGGGGGGGAAGGCACTATTTCACGCGCTGGGGGACGCCGATTCCCAGTCGCCGAATCCTGGCCGCCCCCCAGCCGACGAGTTTGGGTCATATTTCGCGCATAAAAACAAAGGCCAACACAATTAAAATAGTTGGACATACAAATTCACACATAAGAATAGTTCAACATACAAATCCACACACAAATAGTTCAACAATGCAAGCAAATAGAACAAATCAAACTAGGAATTGGCATTGTCGGCATTGCCATTGCCTTTGCGCTCTCACAAGTGTTGTACAAGATCATTCTGTAGTTGTGTATGTGCTGCAGGGTCTCGAATCTCCTAGCGCATAGCGAGGAAGGCTGCCCATGTTGCCGGAACCTGGTGATCTACATCTACAAGAGGACCCTGTCGGTAGTATGGCTCACCAGTCTCAGCCACCGGATGATCCCGCTCACTCTCAATGATCATGTTGTGCAAGATCACACAACAGTTCATCACCTCCCACATGTTGGCCTTCGACCAAGTCATGGCTGGGTACTGGACAACAGCGAATCGAGACTGCAGCGCCCCAAATGTCCGCTCAACATCCTTCCTGCAAGCCTCCTGGCACTTGGAAAACCAAACTTTCGCGCTTCCTGGCACAGGGCTGGAGATGCTCTTCACAAATGTTGACCACTTCGGGTAGATGCCATCTGCAAGGTAGTAGCCCTGTGTACTGGTGCCCATTGATCTCGTAGTTCACTGGAGGGGCATGACCTTCAACAAGCTTGGCGAAGACATTCGAGCACTGCAACACATTGATGTCGTTGTGAGTTCCAGGCATACCAAAGAAGGAATGCCAAATCCATAGATCATGTGTAGCCACGGCCTCAAGAATCACACTGCACTCTCCTTTGTGGCCTTTGTACATCCCTTGTCATTCAAATGGACAGTTCTTCCATGCCCAATGCATGCAGTCGATGCTTCCAAGCATCCCAGGAAAGCCTCTTGCTTCGTTGCAAGCTAGGATCCGAGCAATGTCTTCCGCATTGGGTGATCGCAAGTATTTTGGCCCAAACACTGCCACCACTGACCGGCAGAACTTGTTAAAGCAATCAATGGCAGTGGACTCGGACATGCGCAGATAATCATCCTGCGAATCAGCGGGAGCACCATACGCAAGCAACCTCATGGCCATCGTGCATTTCTGAATTGAGGTAAAGCCAACCGTACCGGTGCAATCCTTCTTCAATTTGAAGTAGGTGTCGAACTCCCGGATGGCGTGCATGATGTCGAGGAAGAGCTTGCGGTTCATCCGGAAGCGGCGCCGAAACACGGCCTCGTCCTGCATGGGCTGATCGGCGAAGTAGTCGGAGTAGAGAATGCAGTACCCTTCGTAGCGCTGCCTCGGCTTGCTCTTGCGGCGGCCGGGCGCTGAGCCACCACGCCGCGGCCGCGCGTCGTGCGCGAGCAGGCCGGCGAGGCACGCCAGGATCAGCAAGTGCTCTTCGTCGTCGATGTCGGCCTGGGCTTCCTCGTCGAGCAGTTCGGCGAGCAGCTCCTCGTCGTCGGAGTCCATGGCTGGGCGGGCAAACCGCCGAACACCTAGCAGGCGAGGTGGGCGCGAGCCTTCCCGAGAGCCTTCCTCCCGGCTAGATCACGGCGGAGGGGAGGGGCGGCGCCGGCGCCGTGGTTTGGGGCGAGGTGGTGGGGTTCCTAGCTGCTTGCGTCCGGCGGAGGGGGGAGGGGTGGTGCCGGCGGTGAGATGGCGGCGACGGGGCGGGATAGAGGAAAGGGCGAGGCGGGGGAGGGAAATGCGCTGTCTCCCCGACAGCGCTGGCCCATGGCGCGTTTTCTCTTCCGCCGACCCCCCCAGGCGCGCGCAACCCGACGCGCTGGGTTTGGGCTGGGTGCGCCGGCGCCAAAACGGCGCAAAACGGCGCTATTTGGGCTCCTGGGGGGGACGACTGGTAGAAAAACGGCGCTATTTGGCCCAAAACGGCGCTTTTTGGGCCCTGGGGGGGCGCTGGGGGGACGGCTGGAGATGCCCTAACACGCGACACGGACGAAGAACTGGCCGAGCTGCGCCTAGAGAACCCAACCTCTCCATCCTCACGGTCAAGAACGGCGCTGCACATGATGCAAAATAAGTCTTGAGAAGGAGACGGGGAATGAGATGCGCGGGTCAATGGCTTCGTCGTCCTTGATACGTCTCAAACGTATCCATAATTTTTGAT
Source organism: Poa pratensis (assembly GCA_947311845.1). Classification (NCBI taxonomy): domain Eukaryota; kingdom Viridiplantae; phylum Streptophyta; class Magnoliopsida; order Poales; family Poaceae; genus Poa; species Poa pratensis. The sequence continues at coordinate 37,535,874 of CAMZMU010000111.1, read as the reverse complement.
GTTCCATGCATGTTTTATATCAATTGCTACATGTTTTGCATCTACTTTATAGCACTTTTATACATTTTTGGGACTAACTTATTAACAAGATGCCACAGTGCCAGTTCCTGTTTTCTGCTGTTTTTGTATTCCAGAAAAACTAGTCTGGAAATATACTCGGAATTGGACGAAAATTTACGGAGGCCCCTATTTTATCAGAAGACACCTGGAGCCAGAAGGGGAGGCTGAGATGGGCCACGAGGAGCCCACACCACCCCTGGGCGCGGCCAGGAATCTCCAGGCGCCCTGGGGTGGTGTCGCTTCCTCGTGCACCGCCTCGCGACGCCCTTTGGACTATATATTGCCCTTGACCTAAAACTCACGGAACAATAGACGATTTCCCCAGAAAAGTTCCAGAGCCCCATACCACGAATTTTCCTCCTCCTAGGCAGCCGTCTGGGGGAGGAGAACCTCTCCAACACCATCTCCATCACCAAGGGCCGCCGCCGCCGCCGTGGCTGCCGCCTCCACTCCGGGCTGCACCTCTCCATCAAGCTCCTCATCACCATGACCATGAGGGAGTAGTTCTTCATCGGGGCTGAGGGCTCTACCGATAGCTATGTGGTTTATCTCTCTCTCCCATGGTGTGATCTTTATGTGATCATGAACTTTGTAATCTAGTTGAATCCATAGATGTTACTCTTCATTATCATATATGCTACTTGAATGGTTTTATTAATGTAATCTCCGGAGTCACCTTTGTCCCACGGTGCGAAGTTGACAGTGTGCGCACCGTGTGTGGCTCTTAGGCTAAAGATAACAGGAATACTTATCATGAGTTATTATTTGCGTTGGATGTCTCTATGAAATTGCGGTGTTTGTCTAGTACCTTCTATGGCGCTCAAGTTGACAGTGTGGGGTTAACTAGACATGGGAATGCGACTTTAAGGTGTGCTGTTATAGCCCTACGCAGTGGATTGGTGTTCGTTATCCAACGAGAGAATAGCTCAGAGTAGCAGAGTGAAGAGAAAATATCTATGTATTCAATTATATTATTATTGTTGAGAGTGTCCACTAGTGAAAGTATGATCCCTAGGCCTTTTTTCTAAGCATTGAAACACCGTTTACAACTAGTTCTGCTACATGTTTGCTTGCTGCCATTTTTATTTCAGATTGCATTTATCACTTATAATCATCCATATCACTTGCATTTTAATATCTCTTCACCGAACTAGTGCACCTATACACCTGACAAGTGTATTAGGTGTGTTGGGGACACAAGAGACTTCTTGTATCTTAATTGCAGGGTTGCTTGAGAGGGATATCTTTGAGCTCTACCTCCCTGAGTTCGATAAACCTTGGGTGATTCACTTAAGGGAAACTTGCTGCTGTTCTACAAATCTCTGCACTTGGAGGCCCAACACTGTCTACAAGAATAGAAGCGTGCGTAGACATCAGTCCTCCAATGGAAGATCGTGCGGCTACGCAATGTGGGCGCCGGTGGATCTTTTAGGAGAGAGAGGAGTCGATCCAAGTGGATCGAGAGAGAGAGAGAGTCGTGTGTGAGAAAGAGAGAGTCGTGGGTGAGAGAGAGGAATTCCTGAAATTTCGGTCCGACATGTCGGGGCTGCGTGATTGCGTGATTAGGGGATTAGGGGATGATTGCGTGATTACGTGATTAGGGGATGCGTGGGACGGTGGAAAGCGACGAAGTGGACGAAAAATATTGTAGGTTTTTTGATTGGCAGATTAAGGAACCAAATTCTTTTTTTAGATAGGAGAGATAGATAGGAGAGATTATTTCTCTTGTCACTTCGGCCATTTGGACGAAAAGAAATGATTTCATTTTTAAAGGACAAGACCCTAGTGTCTATCAATGCAGAAATGAGTTCAAGGATGAGATGGCTGTCCTGCTTCATAAGGCCACTCGTAAGGCATATCATGGCATGAAAGTTTGGGTGATCCGCTTCTCCTGACTGTAGATTTTAGGGCCTTGGCCTTTAGCTAGTCTAACTGTAGTCTCTCTGTCGTACATACCATTTATCTGAAAATCAATAAAATTAAATATACTAGGTGAATGCCCGTGCGTTGCTACGGGTTCTAGATTTTTTTTGTCGTCGCGTCGCATATGTCATACTTGTAAAAATACATTGCTCGTATATATAAAATATGTTCACCTAGCATCCAGAAAGATTAAAAAATCAACTCGCATAATTCGGTGCACATGTGTGTTGATAAGGAAAGATACATGTATGTACGTACCAAAGTACTCCCACCGTTTCAAAATAGATGACTTCCATTTGTACAAAAGTGGATGTATCTATATACGTAACATGTCTAGATACATCCACTTTTAGACAAATAAAAGTCATGTATTCTGGAACAGAGGAGTATATCAATAATTTGTGTAGACTCTCTCTCTCTCTCATGCAGAGTCAGAAACTTGTACGGTAATTGTGTTACCAAAACGAAACTTAAGCAAAATAGACAGTACATAACTCAATAAAGTTAAATTACTTTCACCACAGATTTCCACCATTTCATTTGAATGACCATGCATATAATGAACAATTATGTTGTGGAATGACAACGAACAAATATTTAAGCCCTCAAAGTAACCCATGCAAATTGAGCATTTCTCATACAAAACAGCAAAATCCTTAACTAAGTTGTGTCTACTACTGTTATTTAAATAGTAGATGGCCCCATTGCAATGGACATGAATCCAGTGCTCATCTGGCCAAGGTTTGCCCCCTCCACCTCTTCCCTGCAATCATCATAGAATTTTTCACCAGTTCATCTGAATATTCAGTTCCAAGATTTTTTTTTCACAGTTTATCGCCAACTTCGTACAAAAATTCAAAGTTTAAATTTGTAGGGCCAGGGGTCTAGAATAAATCATATCAGATAATGTCGACAAATATCAAACAGAGAAGGATTTGGTACGGTGCAACAACATTTAAGCAAACACATAATTTAGAGAACACAGATCATTTTACTGTTAAGCAACCACATAATTTACTATACAGAAGATAAAATTTTAGTGAGCATGCAACTTTCTCATGTTACTCAAATTGAACAACATGATACAGAAGCTATGGTATCTAACAGAATAGGTTGATCAAGTCATCCAAGGTAGGAAATCAATCTGACAACTCCCTAGGAGCATCAAGGACACACTAAGACAAGAGTGATAAAACATGAAGCAATTATGCTTGCGAGTAGAGATAACTCACATAAAGCACATGAAATCCATAAACTTAACTCAAATTAACACAAAACAGGGCAAGAATTAGTAAAGAACCAGAGAAAAGTATACCACCAATGGATAAATAATCTACATCAAAGAAGTAAGAATTCTCTTACCTGAATGCTTTCAAACCAATCAATAGAAGAGACACCTCTGTGAATCACGGGTTTCTTGAACTGGGATGTCGACTTCACATATTTCACGATTGTGCTTCCCAATTCACTTGAGCCTGGACTATGCAGAAAACCAATTAATTATAACAGGCAAGAAAACAGTAGTACCTAGTATGAAATAGAACAAGAAAGATATGTTTGCAATGCCTAACTGGATTTTGTTCAAGAACAGGGAATCCAACTTGGAAGCTATCTGACAAAATACAACAAGTACTACATGATTAGACATACCAGAGTGTACACATAATCTATTTCTTCTACAGCTGCACCAAGAGAGGCAGTAAAAATATGCAGCAATCAAAATACCTAGAAGCAGAATTAAATATATGTAGCATTTGAAGAAATAGAACATGCACTGCGCCAGCTACATCTACTGATCTACATGACGAAGCTAATTCTTTAAGCTGACATGTTAGGTGAACTGAAAAGAGTAAATTCTTTTTGTGTGTGGAAGAAAGAGCTGCCGGCACCAGACCCAGTTTATGCTCCACTACTCGATACGTTCACCAGCTGTTGTTGGTTGCTCTTATACTGCACATAATAAGAAAAAATGCTCAATAATACAATACAAGGGACCATGGTGCTTTTCAACTCAAGAAATGGTTAAATAGACAGAAAAGGTTTGGTCTAAGATCCTTAGGACTGAGCCTGAGTTAGAAGGTTAAAAAATGGATGTAAAAAGCCTAGGTGAAAGGCTAAAACACTAATGCGACTGCTCAGACATTTTGCGCAATTTGAAGTTAACTTCCTGGCATAGCAGTACCATTACTTGAACAGCGGAGATGATTAATTGGTAACAGAAAATGGAGAGACCACTTCATTTTACTGAACATAAACAGGGTGTTAGGAATGTAACATTTCATAGCTGCACCTTTGCTGGGGCATGGTTCAAATTACCCCTTACGAAAACAGTGACATATATCTCAGTTTGCATTACAATTTTAGATTCCATTAGCAGCAATCTACTTTAGGTGAAATTTGTTAGGATTGCTTGTTATCCGGGACCTTAATTCAGCTCGGTCTATAATGCAGTGCGCCTTGCCGATAGAGAAGAACTTTCCATATCTAAGATCAGTATTAGCATGCCCTAGATATATTTGGAACGATAGGATGCTTGATCCATCTGACAATATAATTATCCAAAAGAAGATTTTATGATTGACAATCAAGGACAGAATAATTTAGGTGACACCGACCCACACATCATGTGCTAAAAACAGTGGCATCATTAGGGCAACAGCGTACTGCTCTGCTTCATTAAACTATGCTTCCATGCATCATAGTTTGAGGTTCCAAAAAAAAGGTGCATGTCAAATTATCTTATGCAAAAGGTACGGATTAGCAGCACAAGAGCCATTGGTAGTTTACCTTTAAGAATTAGTTGAAGGTCTGAATGCATAGCATATCCTTTCTGCAGCAAGTGGAAACTTGATCCCTATTGAGTAGACATGTTTTTGAAATACAGTACAAAATGTTCAGCTGAAGCATGAACAGTTCGATTAACATATATGATCAGAGGATTACTTTGCAGCATAAATAGGAAATCAAAATTTTTTCATGGTCAATGCAAGGAAATTACATATATTTCTGAATGTCAAATGTTCAGCTAAAGCCTCACCAGTTCAAGTCAGGCATGAACATAAGGTACTATTTGATAGAAATAGCTAGCCATTATATTTATTGCATGCCATATTTTCATTTTTGCCTTGAGACTTATTGTTTCATGCTACGTAAGACTACATCATTAAGCTGAGACCAACACACAGTAGAAAAATATCAGCGAACTAATGACAACTCAAGAAGGCCGATGACTTACAAAGTTGCAAAGAAAAGAAAGCTTTTACGGGATGTTTTGCTCCAGCGCCTGCGCGACTCTACGCTGCCCCCCTCCAGAACCCACCGTCTTCACCTGCACACTGGAATGTAAACACGGATCGATTGATTAATCAAACACACAGAGCCGCCGGCGGCAGCATGGACACGGAGGAGGTATCGAGCAGTGGCAGACTAACGCTCCAACGATGCGACTGAAGGAGCTCCAACGATGCCACCGAAGGAGGAAGAAGACGTCCTACGCGCGGCCTCCGGTCTGGCTGGTGGAGAAGAAAGATGGACGTGACGGTGGCGTGTCCGCGCGGTGGACAGCGGCGTCGGCAACGGTTCTGCGCTCGAAATTATCCCGGTCGGATTCGGGAGAGCTGACGGGAGGCGAGAGGAAGACAATATCTTTGAGGGTTCGTAACTTTTGTACAGAGCGAGACAACAGCCGGCGCCGCTCCTTCTCCATCCCCTCCTCCCCATCCCCTCGCCCTTCTCCGTGCCCGCCACCGAGAGGGATAGCCGAGGCCAGGCGTCACCGTTGGGCCGTCCTGCAGCGCCTCGGCGCGTCCGCCCTCTCCCTCTCCAGCGACCTCGCGCCGACGCCGTAGAGGAACTCGTTTGTGGGACCGCTCAGGGGTCCTCCGGCGTGGGGACCCCTTCCACCGGAGCCGTGCGCCGCCGCCGCCGGGGCGCAAAGAAGACGGCGAGGAAAAGCGCAGCAAGGAGCGTTTCCGCGACGGCGCCAAGGAGCCACGAGAGGGCGTTGTAGCTGATTGTGGCGGCGGGGCGAAGAACTGGTTGTGGCTCCGGCGGCGGTCGATGGGAATTTGGGAATCTTCGGCGCCACTAAGCGGTGGCAATCCGGCGTAATATCCACATTCACGAAGATCGAACGGTGTAACAAGGGTGAAGAGAGGAATGGGCGGTCAGGATGTGTGCCAGATCGTCTGCCATCGAGGCAGGAGGTGATTAGAGACGTACGAACGTATCGCCAACGGACCATCACCGCAGACTCCCATTTAACAGTAAAGACAGTGGGAAAACCCACTGCCTAAAAAAAGAGTATGCAACAGATAAAACCGAAACCATCTCCTTGATTTCCCAAAGCAAATCGCCTCAGCTACCTGCGCTACCCTCTTCACTGGAAATACCCTTGATCGAGTTGAACCAAAAACTTACCCATCGAACACACGTTAGATGGCGTGCTCCTCATAAATGTTATACTAGGAAAAATTGCGCGGCGACACGCCGCGCCTGTGTGGTAAAATTCAAATTTGGAAATATCCTTATTTAAAAAGTGTGCAAATTTGAAAAATATTGAAATGCGAAGAGAGCTTACGTTCAAAAATTGTTTAGATTTCGAAAAGTGTTTAAATTGGGAAGTTTTCCAGATTGCCCTTGGTCGATATTTTTGTGACTGTAACATGTTTTTTTTGTTTTTGTTATAAAATATATTTTGTGAATAAAAATGGTGACATTAGAGAGAGTTAAGTTCAATTTGATCATTCATTGAATTGAAGTCAAATGGTGAATATGTTGTATTAGCATTTATTAAATTCAATCCATTTTTAGATGAAATGAATTTGTGTTTCCTCCAATATGCATGTAGTCAACTATTATTTAAATTTAAATACATAGTTAGAAAGAGTTAAGTTCAAAGTAAGCGTTTATTATATTGAATTGCATAATTGGAGGGAGTTCAGTTATATTGTATCTAAATATTAACCTACACTAGTAGGAAAATCCAATTCTATGGATCCTTATTCTGTGGCGCACCATGTGGCCGTGCGCCACAGAATAAGCTTCTGTGGCGCACCCAAAACTGGTGCGCCACAGAATAAGGCTATTCTGTGGCGCACCGGAACTGGTGCGCCACAGAATTTTCTATTCTGTGGAACATGCGGCTGGTGCGCCACAGAATAGCGCTATTCTGTGGCGCATTGTGGCGCATGGAAGCTGGTGCGCCACAGAATAGTGCTATTCTGTGGCGCATGTGGCTGGTGCGCCACAGAATAGCACTATTCTGTGGCGCACGTGCGCCACAGAATAGTGCTATTCTGTGGCGCATGGGGTTGGTGCGCCACAGAATAGTTTTTGAATTTTTTTCTGTTTTGGTTTAATATGAAATAATTCATATCTTTAAATCTATAAATCGAAATTTAACAAATAAAATGTCTAAATTGATTAGAAAAATGAGAGGAATCCAAATATGACATCCATATCATCTTTGCAACAAATTATGCCACGGGTCTATTTTGACCATTTTTTCAAAAAAATAAAAGAATGTGAAAAAATACACCCCCCGTGGATCGCCTTTTCAGTTTTGTAAACAAGAAAAGAAAATGATAAAAAATGCAATAAATAGAATCCTTTGAGATATAGTTAGGTTTTAGTGTCTAGTTGGTACAGAAATTTTGAAATATGAGTTTTGACCTTTTTTTGCAAGAAACAGGAAACAAAAGTTTGAACGGCCATAACTTTTGCATACGAACTCCGTTTTCGACGTTCGACCTATCAAAAATTTCAGCAGAAAAAGATCTGTCCAACCCAAACAATCGCGTCAGTTTGCGGCTTTCGGAGCGCTCAGAATTTCCAAAAGAGGCCGGGAAGGTTGAGTTTTTGCCACTTTTGTAAAAAAAGTTCGGGAATTTCAAAAATAAATTTTTTTTCTACAAATTCAAAAAATAGAAACAATGTTGACACATAGGTTTAATATATCAAAAAAAACTAGAGAAGAAAAGGAAGCCAACCCCAAATTCCAAAGGGAAAAAAAGTTATTTCAAAATGAAGGTTTTTTCCTACAAAATAAAAAAAAATAAAAAAAAAATTTCAATTTTTTGGATTTGCTGAGTTTTTGGGTTTTTTGAAGTTTTCTGATTTTTTTGGGATTTTTTGAATTTTTTGAATTTTTTGACTTTTTTGAAATTTTTTGAACTTTTTTGGATTTTTTTAACATCCTGTTAAAACTTTTGAATTTTTTGAATTTTTGACAACCCAACAATATACATAAACTACACTCACATGTATACACGTAGAGAAGGGTTAAAAGGGTTGATACGATAGAATTATCAATAAGAACTTGAGTAGCAGGTGGGTAGGTGATGTGAATAGAATTTAGAAGTTAAGCGTGCTGGGGTGGGAGCACTCTAAGGATGGGTGACCTAGCGGGAAGTCAAGATTTGAGATTGACTTCGAGTGTTCAAAATGTTCAAAAAATTCAAATACATAGGAATTTCCAAATTATATCATTTTCTGATTTTTGTGATTTTTTCCAAAAATTTTGAATTTTTTGAATTTTTTGGGGATCTAGATCTGGCCGCCATTTTTTTGAAATTCAAAAAAACAATTCTGTGGCGCACGGGGTAGGGTGCGCCACAGAATACTATTCTGTGGCGCACCGGGCTGGGTGCGCCACAGAATAGCTTATTCTGTGGCGCACTAGGTGGTGCGCCACAGAATAGCTTATTTAGTGGCGACTATTCTGTGGCGCACCACCCATGCGCCACAGAATAGCAAAATGGTGCGCCACAGAATAGCTTTTCTGTACTAGTGCTATTCGAATTGATACAATATGTTTGTATTTTTTATTAGATATTTAATTTAACTCAATAATTAGAGGGAATACATTATATGAGAATTTATTAAATTTAATCAATAATTAGAGGAAATACATTATATGAGAATTTATTAAATTTAATTTAAATTTAATCCATAATTAGTGGATATGAATTTGCATTTTCTACAAATATTCATCTAATCCAGCATTTTTAAAATTTAACTACATAGTAGTCTTTGAAAAATGTTTAATTGCCGTAAAACAATATCTGTAAAGTGTTTTAAATTATCTAAAGCATGTTCTAATTTAGAATTTGTTTTTTGATTCAAATATATTGGTTAGGAAAATAACTTTAAAACAGTTATTTCTAAATATTTACATTTGTGGTATTTTTATTTTGATATGTTTGAGCCCATGATGTAAATGGGTAATTTTAAATTATTTAGCAAACTCTATCTATATGAGATGTTGTGTAGCAAAAAAATATTTTATTGGTTTTGTCATACTGAATGATATTACTGATATTATTTTTTCTGGATTTTATTTGAGTTGAAAAGGAAATTATGAAATCGATACCCTAAAGGAGTCAAATGTGTCTTTATGTATTATTTCGAAGTTTGAAGATTTGAAATAGTTTGGAAAAGGTACCAAAGTATTTGAAATGACTATTTTTTACAATTTTTTTGGAAACTGGTCTGAATTTATTTGGAGCTGTATTTGAGATGTTTCGAAAGTTTTTTAAAAACAGGAAAACAGAACAGAACAGAACAAAAAAAATTTAGAAAAGGGCCGAGCGGGCTGCACAGTAACCAGCCCAGTCCAGCAACCGGCTCCTCTGCGCAGCCCAGGCCCAATGTGACGTCATGATGATGTCGACAGTGGCCGGGCTCTACCGCGGCGGCGACGACCTCGGCGACGTCGATCCAGCGCGAGCTGGGACGCGCAGCTGGGTGCGTCGGACGCGCGCGGACGCAGGGTGTTTGCAGGTGGCGGCGCCGCTGCTATTTGGTCGCCGTAGCGTTGCCGGCGGCGAGAAAACGCGGCGGTCCAAGGGAGGTCACGACGGCGTCGATTCCGGCGAGCGTCGGCCGCGCTAGCACGCGATAGTTGACGGAGATGAAGAGGAGAGGACGGCGGAGCTGGGCATGTGATTAGATCTAACGGGGGAGCAACGGAGCGGCGGCGACGTCGGGGAAGCACGGGAGAGAGAAAGAGGTGGGGGGATGTGCACGCGAAAATTACCGACACGTCCATCTCCGCGGGAAGGAGTGGCCCATGGAGAGTTTTCTGTTTTTGCAGGGTTTTTTTTGCAAATTGACACGGTGAGGCGTGGCCGGACCGTCGGATCCGCGATCGACGGCGCGGGCACTGTAGAAGTGTGTGTACTGTAGTTACTACAGTGTTCGTCGACGTGGACAGCCCGACGGAAGGCCTAAACGGGTGAGCTTTGATATATTGAATAGATTTTTTGTGGGGTTTTTTTGCAAATTGACACGGTGAGGCGTGGCCGGACCGTCGGATCCGCGATCGACGGCGCGGAGACGCGCATGCACTGTAGAAGTGCGTGTACTGTAGTTACTACAGTGTTCGCCGACGTGGACAGCCCGACGGAAGGCCTAAACGGTGAGCTTTGATATATTGAAATATATTGAATAGATGTTATCATCAAAAGAGGGCCGTCTAGATCGACGTGCGGAGGCGGCCGCACTGCAGAAAGGCACTTCAACAGTGCGCGCTACAGTGCCCAATGACGTGGGCGCCTCGAGAGAGCGATGAGATCGTGCGTACTGTAGAGTGCACTGTAGAACAGTGCAGGAGCGACGTGGACACGTCCAGGGGAGGCTGAAACGGACAGCTTTTATATATAGTAGTAATATACGTATACTTGCTTACACCTAATCATATAGACTAGAAACTGCTATGCAGATATATTTGTTGACCCGTGCCTATCACAAATACTTGCCTTAGGAAAATACACAAACACACACTTGAGAATATATAGTATAATTTATGCAAGCATCAGAAACTAATCTGCGAGTCATGGTATCATGTACGTTTTATTTGTTAAATCCTAGTACATGATCTAGTAGTTTTTTCTACAACAGATTTTCTTTTACCATACACAGTTTAAATTTAGCATGGTGCGCACATTTTTTGTGATAGACTTTAAAAATGTATAATAAAGGGCGCCACAATTAATATTTAAAACAATATTGTGGCGTTAAGTTCAAAATATATTTCTTAACTTGCATTTGTAAAAAAAAAAATACTTATAATATGTATAAAAGTCTAATATAAACTACCGGTGAAGTTATATCCAATGAAGAGTTGTATTACTGATTTCATTTCATTGCTAGGTTTAATCAATTTAAATCTGTTTGTGCAAGATGATTTGTGAGTGTAAATCAAATTGTAGATTGTTTCTAGGTTGACATCTCTTTCTGTTAGTACCCGATCTGGTGCTATTTACTCGAATTAGACGTGATTTGAACTGTGCTTGAGGATTCGAATATGTTGCGATTTTAGCTGTGCTAGCCGATTTGAGCCCCTTTTGGAAGCGGATTCCTGGATCAAACGTGGGAGATTTGGACTGCTGTTGCGCATCGTCATTAAATCACTCTTTCTTCTACTTACTATTGCAAAGTACATCTACTTACTATTGCAAAGTACTTGTTTGCTTCGGATTAATTATTTATAATCATTGTTGTAGCTCCACTCGAATCCATGAAGCTAAAGGAGTGCGACGATTTCATGATCGCAGGTACTTGCGGCATTAGAGTTTTGTGTACCAACTCTTGGATTCTTTGTAGTATTTTCTTTCCACTGAAGCTTTTTGGTGACTATTTCCTTTCCAAGTCTGAGCGACCGTGAGGTTTCTATCACCCAGAAGTACCTGCACCTGATAAATGTCTTTTCGGTGAGTAATATATTTCCTGTTCTCCATTCTGAGGATACTCATGCCGTACTTGATGCTGACGTGACCTTGCAATTTCTACAGGTCAAGGTCAGGTTCGAGGATGGTGTTCCCCTGCCCGTGACACAGTACGTGAATCTTGAAGGGAAAGGCAAAAGATTTGCCTTTTTTCAATTAATTAAGAGGAGTAGTGAATCATCCGTGTGAAATGGAAATGGATGAGGAGAAGAGGAGGGAAGCCTTGTATAGCGAGGAGAAGGGTGTAGAGTGGGAATCAAGTACATCAAATTTCAAGCATCACCATCTTACCAAGCTCATCATCTTCTGCTTTCAGTCTAGACCGTACATGGCGTATCACGTCAGGCGTGTCATGAAAGCAGCGGTGAACCTACAGGATGTGTACCTGTATAACAGACTGACATGTAGAAGGTGCGCTCACTTGAAGAAGCCGACACAGTACGTGAATCGTTCACTTCTCTGTTTAATTTCCCATTTTGTTTGGTTTGCCAACAGATATGATCCTTTGTTTGTTTGTGTGCTGCCAGGTTTGTGATCAAAGGCAGCACAAGTGTTGAAGATCTAGCAACTTTGGTACATACTGAACATGGTCTTGATGCAGGTGATGAGCTTGAGTTACTGGCTGATGAGGAAGTACTGGCTTATGGTAATAATCTTGTACTTGTGGCTTCTTTTGTAATCATGCTGACAACATTTGTTCACTTCTGAAATGATAAATTTTATCCAAATTAATTTGAATGCCATATCTTTTGTGTAGACAAGCTGCTGTGCAGTGTGTACAAAGAGTCATTATCACAAGATGGTTTTGAGCTGGTGTGTCGAATTGGTAAGTTTGTTTATCTACTAAAGCTTTAAGGCCGATGGCCGTCCAGTGCTCTCAGGCCATCTGCCGCGAGTTGTGTGGCTGCTTATGGGCCCGTCCAAGTTGTTTTTCATTTTCGTCCCTCAGAATCTACGAAATCAACAAGCAATCCAGAGAGGTACCCCGAAACCCAGCCCCGTATCTTCTCCTCTCTCCTTTTTTCCTCTTCCTCTTCCTCTCTATGGACATGGAGTACCTAGGGTTTCCGACCGGTGGCCTCCCCTGCTTCCTCCCCGTGCTACCACTCTCTCCCCCCGGAGCGCAAATCAGGCGAGCGCCCGCCACCCCTCCTCGGCTCCCGCCTCTGGAGGGCGATTCGCCGCCTCCCACACCGGTTTCTGCACCTCCACTCCGCCATGGACGACGCCCCACCAAACGCACCGGCCCGGTGAATGGCGGCCAGCCAGGCTTGGCGCAAGCTGCACGGAGGATCCACCCTCGAGGAGCGGCCCCCTTTCTCTGTTATTGACGGCGGGGTTCGCTCTAGGGTGCCGTTAGGCAGCCACCGCCGTGCCGCCTTTGGGAGCCGCCACCGGAGTCGCGGACGCCTGGCACCGCTCCCCTCCTCCTCCGCTTCCCGATGCGGAAGCCCCTCTCCGCAGCCGAAGCTCTCATGCCCACACACGGTGCTTCGCCGCTCGATCTTGCCTCTGTCGCTGGCCATGTGCAGCCGCATCTCGCCACCGCTCGACACGCACGTCCTCCCGCCACCACCTGCATTCTCTGTTCAGCGACCAACCACTGTACACGCAACGCAGCTGACCGACGGTGGTGACATGTGGGGACGAGCACGACGCGATCCTCTTCCACCGGTTTCGTCCTCTCCTGCTGGCCATGCCGGCGTCGTCAGATATGTCCCTTGCTTCACATGTCCGATGCATCTCGACAATGGTTTGCCTCCTTTCTCATTTTGCTCTGCTCCACCTTTACTCATTTTCCTATTGTTTTGTTTGGTTTCCTGTGGTGTTCAGCTTTCAGAAATGTCACTGCGTGGTATTTGCCAAGTTTTAGCTGTATTAATGCATCATATTAACCTCATTGTGTTCCCCGTTGCTTGGCTATTAAATTTCAAGCATATTTGTTCAAAGGTAGCAAGAAATGATCTCTGGCTAGAAAGATAGAAGGGAATTGATCGATATTTGCATGGTTGTAGGTTGTAGCATAATAAATTAATCTAAAATTTTCATCAGGTTGGTTCGTCTATTTCTCGCAGTTAAATTGCAGCTAGATCAATTCTACCACTACATGATCTTTTGGTATCTCATTTCCAACAATGACCATGTGCCAATCGTTGTAAGTAATTTTTTTTGGCTGCTCTGTATTGTCATTCAGTACAGCTACAAATGATTCAGCGAGCATTTGACACTTACATCTGAAGTCTCTCTCATATTTTTTTTTGATAAAGTCACATTCAACACACTTAAATGAATAGTTGTTTTCAAGGTATTTTCCTATTGCTCAGTTATTTTCTCGCGCTTCCAATCCATATGCCTAAAACAGTTAGACAGATGTCACACATTGTCTTGAATATATGGCCATACAACAAGCTTCTCCATGACAGATGTCACACATTTTCAGGCATTTATTTCTGCTCTCTCTTCGTTCCAGAGAAACGCCATATTTTGTATAATGCCAAATGGAAAAAATTGTATAGTAATCACCATACAACCCCATACCAGAGTGATATTGCAAACCACAAGTTTAGTAGGAGTTGTATTCATAATCAGAGCACAAACACTAGGTTGTAACTACATGGTTGCAGAACTAACAGTTTCTGAAAACCAACTTTCATGAAACAGAGCAGAGAAATAACTTATAGTCGCCCTTTGCAAGGTAGCACAGCTGAACCGACTGCAACTTTGTACTTACGAGCCTTCTAGGTCTTCTGCTTCGAAATAACTTTTTTCTTTGGTTTCCTTGACAATTTTGTGCTAATATCAGGGTTGTTCATTTTTTGCTTTGGCTTGTGATGGTGGCAAGAGGACCGAGGAGCTGGCCAGCTACGATCACGCAGTCACCTTTTGATGTCCTTTTTTCTTCTTTTGAAACCACTTTGCATATTATTCATTGTTCTTTGCGCATTCTCACTCATATATAACTGTTTAAGGAATTCTCATCAAATATGCCAGCGGTAGTGATGAGGGAATGAGTATGGCGCCAATCCTGGGCAGGGAACCCACAAAAGGTGAAGAAAAAAACTTGATTGGATATAGTAAAGGCACCTGAAGGTTTTTCTTGATTTCATCATGCTTCTATTCCTCGGTATGACTGCAAGCATGTTTTGATTATATGTTCTGATGTTATGTTCCTATAGGTCATCTACTAAGTGTGCTGTTAGCAGAAGCACTTTATCCAAGCTGGTACCAGGAGTACAGGATGAAGGCGTTCGTTCCATTCACCAACCTGTTTGTGATCATGCTTGTGTATATTTTGTAACCATGGCCCAGCTAGACTATTCAGCGGAACTCCGCTTTATTCAGACTTGCTGATATAGTGTATGCCATTGCCATCTCTGATGTTTTAGGCTTAAATTATGATATTATTCTCCATATGTTGTACGGTTGAGACTTGAGAAACAAATTTATTTCTCAATGCGGCTTGCAAAAAGAAAAATCAAAAAGATCTAAAATAAAACTGCTAGGTACATGGGTCGGCAGAGCATCTCCAGTACCCTAAAAAATACCCCAAAACACCACGTTAAGGGAGCAGACAGAAGAAATCACGTTCGGCTTGCAATCTACTCCCTCCACACCAAGCCATTTTGAGCTAAAACAGCTAACCAAAATGACTTATATTATGAAACAGAAAAAGTATCTATTTGACCGAACTGGTTGAAAAACTAAATATTAGTTCCACATGCCACGCAAATGGCGTCGTCCATCTCCTCACACCTGATGACGCCATCAGAGTAAACCGCTGACAAACGTTACAAAACAAACCAAAACTCTAGCAAATACACCGCACCAGCCACGCAGTTTAACAACGCCAGGCAGGCGGCGCGGCGAAGCGCGCATATCCGTCTAGTGCTTTTAGAAAGCGATGTCATTGCCTTTCCTCCACTGGCGTATACTCTGCCGTACGTGTAACCAGTGCGTTTAGCCTTTTTACCCCTGGCGTTTACTCTGCCGTGCAACTTATTTGATTAAGCTCTAGTGAACATTCTACAGATGGAGTGAACTCTAGTGAACATTGTGTATTAGTCTGGTTGCTTTTTAAATCGTCTGCAAATTTAGAAATGGAGCACTATTATTTAGCTTTTTTTTACATGGGAACACTTGCTGCTTCTAGAAGTAACTATTTTATTCTTTCTTTGCAAAGATCTATTGTAATTTTTTGCAATCTGTATTGCTTTGCATTCAATGGGCCAGCGAACTGAAGCTGTTGCAGAAACTGCAGCTTTCCTACTCCAACCGGTCCATAGCAAGTTCTGGTGAATAATCAGCAGATCTGATCGTGTCGTTTGTTAAAACAATGTCTTGTTCGTTTGTAGTCTGCTACGTGCTTTTGTTGTATCCTGAATTCTGTGATATGGTCAACAAGTGCTGCTATGACTATGAAATTGTTTGATATGGTATTTGATATCTGGCTGTATCCGTATTCTATATCAGTCCTCATTTTGCATTTGCATCATTCTTATTGCCTACGAGAGGAAATTGCATGTTCCAGTAGGTTCATCTGATTCTGTTGAGAAACCACCACTTTTATACATTTTTTGCACTCTCCACCAGGTGCATGTCTAATCCTTTGCAATCCAATCTAAATACCCAGTTTATCACCACTGACAGCCAAATTGACGGCTGGGTCCCACATAACGTACCGGATGAAAATAAAGCGCTTGAAACTATAGAGCGATTGCTCATCTGCATGTCCAAGAATATTTGCAAAACTAACGTACAAAAATAATGGCTCTGGATGTCATGCAGCAACAATACTTCCCGTAAATATCCGCATTTTCTATACTCTATCTATACCTAATAATAAAAGAATTAAGTCTTCTTCTCGTACGTCGTTGAAAATACCCCTAAAGTTCGCACAAATTACCCACCACTGCCACCCATAAGTCATAAGTCATGTATACCGATTCATTTTTTTTTCTTTCTTCCGTTTAACGTCGCAGCGCTAAGTGATATGACCGGTTCGCTATCGCGGGGTGCCCGCTCCTGAACTTCTCCACGGGCGGCTTGCCGAGGCCGGCGCCGCCTCCCGTGCGTGACCTGGAGCGCGTCCATCCGTTCGTGGCTGTGCAGCGGCGCAGCGCCCCCGCGCCGTAGCCCTGCGAGGCTGCGACATTGGCATCAATCAACAAACACGTCAAAGACGGACGAGCCTGCGGCGGCCCGCGGGATTCAGAGACGCCATGAGGACGGCAGCCCGGGGCAGGTGGAGGACGCGGCCGCCGGCCCGGACGGATCCGGCATTGGCGCGCACGGGAAATCCGACAACAATCCAACCGAGCGATCGATCCCAGCTCTCCTCGAGGGTTTCTCGATTTCCAAATCCCAGCTCTAAACGCACAAATCCAAACCAAATTCAACAAATTAGAGCCAACCACTTCACCTTATCCATCCCCCACCTTGCTACCCTGCTGCTACTAGGGGAGAAATTGGAGAGGCAACAGAGGGGAAGTAGAAATTAGAGGGCAGTCATCGACTACCCCAGGCCAGGACGGACTGTAGCCGCCGTGTCATTCTCCGCATCGAGCACAGCCACTTCCTCTCGTTTCTCTCATCATGCACAGGCGCACAGTTCTGTTCTCATCACTTCTTGGGGTATGTTTGTTCCGCGTCACGCACAGCGGCACAGGCACTGTGAGGGGCATGGCCACCTTGGCCTAGCCCTCTTCCTCTCTGTTCTCTCTATCTCATTCCCCGTTCTACAATTCAGTTGCTGTTTAGGCAGTAGAAACACGTTGACAAGAAAAGTAAGCTTGAACAACAAAAAGAAGTACACAGTGCCATCTGCAGATGCACCGCCACTATGTAGTACTGTACTTTTTACTCTTTTGTATTATAGTTTGAAATATATAGAGTGAGAACTAGAGAGTACATGGACAGGCCGGTGCAAATTTTTAGAAGCTTTTCAAGCGGGCATACAGCGATATAAATTTGAGAGTGGACAAAGTGGAGGCCGAGCTTTGTGGATCCCTTTATTTTTTTTTAAGAAAAACATATTTTGAAGTTTCAAAAAAAAAATTGAAATATTTCAGGATCTGTATATTAACATCGTGCATTTTCGTACTTCATGCTAGGAAATGTCCCAAATTGGAAATGCTTAAAAAATCAATGCATATGTTTTTTCATAGCAATATATGAATGGTGTCATATTTCATAACACTCCTGTGAAGGATGACGATTTAACGTAATATTACTTTGAACTTTATCATTGCGTGCAGCGTAATCTCATCGGGTGTCCGGTCGTGTCAACATGATTTAGTTGGTTCCCATATTTATTCCGTTGCAACGCACGGCCACGTTTGCTAGTTTGAACTAAATGTCGAAATTCACTAATTTTTGGATTCTAGGGCCCTCCTTGGGACGCAAGAACTAGAACTCGATCATGCCCACACGCGCAGCCACCTCTCTCTCTCTAGAGAAGGTCACGTCGCGATAAAAGAGCACGCCCGCGGTAACGATGATCTCACTGCATCCAGTACGAGGAATTTCCTGACTTTTTACCTGTCAGCACCAAACGTCAGTCAAGTGCGTTCATTTCAGGGGTTTGGTAAATTCTAGCGTCACAACTCTCCTTTTGTCCAGCCTTCTTAACCACACGTCTTCCGCTGCTTCGGTCCAGGTGCAGAGTGCAGCGTACTGCTACTGTCCAGCTGACCAGCTGGGACCCACATGCCATGCACCCCTCACCATGGTGCCGTGCAGGCGCCAGACAAAAAGGATGAAACTGCGTCTGATATAAATGGTTTAAAGAAAAATAAACCTCTCTCGAAATTTTAGTCTAAGTTGGTCTTTTCTTTTCTTTGCAAACGTCAAACACGGCGACGATGGGTTCCCTAGGCGAGACACCCAAGCGCCGCGCTGGCGCCCTTCCCACGCGTCACATTAGTGACGGTGAACGTCCCTCGACCTACTGGCATCGGGTATAAGGATCGACCCACGCCTCATCGTCGAGAAGCCATTCCGCCCCCTCTCCCATTCGCCCTTCTGACCCGCAACTGCAAATGGCGAACAACTAGAGGCTGGTGGCTTTTCTAAGTCGTACCACGGTCGCAGCTTCCCTGTCGAGCAGACTCGCTGATTTGACTTGTACGGCGGCATCCTCCTCCCGCCGGACCACTCCTCTCGAAGCCCGAAGGGGTTGGTGCTAAGCCACGACGGGCCATTGTGGCGCCCCTTCCGGTCACCCCCGAACAGTTCCATCTGGACGTCCTCCAGCGACTGGATCTCATGCATGATGTAGGCGGCGGGCAACCTCCCGAGAACACCGCCAACATGCATGGCACATGGATCGCCCGCTTCACGCGGGAGTGAAACGCCACCATCAACGCGCATGATGGGGGAATATTTAGGCCGTCACACTAAAACATGTCATCGCCGCCGCTCGCTAGCATGCCTCCCGCGGGGGAGGCTCCATCCCTTCCCGCTGGCAGCTAACACGGCGCAGGGGCGACATGAGCGGAGAGAGCAGCAACAACTTCTATCGGAGCCGAGCTCGCCACTGTTGCATGGAGGGATGTCGTTATCCACGACGTGTAGAGGCAACATCGTGACAACCTCTACATCTGTAGGCCGAAGAAGAAGGTGAAGGAGGAACGGCGGTCGCCACCGCGACAGTAGGTGTCGCCGAAGTCGCGTGTCCCCTCGCAATTGCGGGAGGAGGGCGAGGAGGCCTCTAGAAGTCCCAACTAGCGTCGGCCACTGTGCTCAAGGCTGACACTCCCGAACCGTTGAACGCCGCTTCTTCGTCCGCACCTCGGGACGCCATTGGGCCCTCCTCCACCGTTGTCTTCATCGACAAGACGACGATGATTTGGACTCGGCCCCTTCGACAACATGGATTAGGGTTAGATTAGTTTAAATTTTATTCATAAATCTTGTAAAATGTCAACAAAACGTAGCATTGAACGGGGAAACTTTGTTTTTTTCTCATGTGTAATTGCAGGTATGCGCGGATTGCCCCGCCGTCAGCCGTGTGCCGAGCTCCTCCGCCGCTGCCGCGCCGCCACCCAATTCCTCCTCGTATGAGGATCCAGCCGTCTTCCTCTTCCAGTAGATCCGCCCAAATAAGCAGCTCCCAAAGAGCTGCAATTTAGAATCGAAGCAGCTCATTTTACAGCTGCAATCCGCAATCAAGCGGCTCCTTTCGGAGCTGCAATTTAGAATAAAAGCAGCTCACTTTACACGAGCTGCAGTCCGAATTCGACCTCCTTTCGGTTTAGATTACAGAAGGAGCTCGAGTCCTTCTCCACTTTAATCTCCGAGTTGCCATCGAAGCCGGAACCCAAGCCGCTATATAATCTGCCCAGGGGATACCCCCGGCAGTCATCAGATTTTCGAAGCAGAGTTGCAACCCCCTGAGGCATAAGCTGCGGGATTTCCTGTTACCAGGCGCTAAAACCTTTTCCCTACGCGGGAGCCATGGAGGTGAGTTCCCTGTCCTCTCCTGCCTCTGTTTTTATTTTATTTTGTTAAGACAGTTCTTCCTCTAAAACCAGGGATCAAAATTCAATCTTTCCGACCGAACTAAAATTGCTTCTTTGAGCCTAGCAAAACTTACTTCTTGGTGCAGTATAAAATAAAATAGAAGTATGTATATCTTTAACTTCATCATGTTGAACTGAATGAAAGCTGCACATTTTAGACAGTAGACTAATTATATATGTTGAACTAAATAAAAGCTGCATTTTTGTGACGGTAGACACATTGTTTTTTTTTACATTCTCAGGCAGTAGACGAATTGTATCGCTAAGAGCCTAAGACTATCAAAGTTGCACCTTTCAGACTATCGGTATCGCATTTTGAGGATAGGTAATAAACCCTGACTTGTTCACATGCCAAATGCAGGAGGCCAATGGAGATGATAGAATCAGCAACTTGCCCAACGACATTCTGGTCAACATTCTTGACCGACTCAATGTACTCCAAGCTGTCAGGACGAGCATCCTCTCCAGTCGGTGGAGCCAGCTTCCAGCCGAGCTCCCGCGACTTACGATAAGTGCTCGGGACTTCATGCGCCCAAGAAGTAGAATGTCCGATGGTGAATTCCGTCGGATCAGTGCAGCCCTGGTTGAAGCGACAAAGAACATGCTGGCTCGCAGGGATGGATGCACCATCCGCCTCTTGATCACGGAGTTCTTCTTGACAGACGACAATGCCCCAGTATCCATTGGGCGTACTGTTGGTGATGCCATGGCCACGCACAAGATTGAGGAAGCCGAGTTCACGGTTTGGACAGTGAAGCCTCGCCTGCGGTGCACTACTGATGATCTGGTGAACTTTGGGGGACAGATTGCATCATTTTTTCACGCGTGTCCAAACGCGTTTGCGGGCCTGACACGACTCCACCTGGAGAATTGTAGATTTGCTGAATATGACTTCGTCTCCAACCTCCTCGGCACTTGCAAGCAACTAAAATATTTATGTCTTATCAATTGCGACAAAGAGGGTTTTATAGAACTCCAAATTGAACACGCAGAGCTTACTGAGCTCATTTTTGTCAATTGCCGTTTTGACAAAGTCCAACTCAAGTGGCTCCCAAGACTCACCGAAACATACTTTGAGAGTTGGGGGACTTTCGAAGAACTACCACTGTCATTTGGTCATGTCCCATTGCTCGATGTTTTGACCCTCAAAAGCATTGCTCTTAGTTGGCACAAAATGGTCAATTTAAGTACGTTGCTTTCTGAGACCCCTGTACGGGACCTGCGATTGGGGTTTACTAGTGAAAAGGTATGTCGGGATGAATGCTTTGTTCTTGCTTCACGTGTTCTCTACTCACATCCTTTCATGTGTTTATTGTTGTAGATTTGGGTTCAACCAGAGTGCCTGACCAGAAAGCTGGCATCTGCATTCCACCGGCTAAGGACTGTAACTCTATATAACATCCCTCAAAATTATGATCTCACCTGGACAATGTTCATTCTGGAAGCTGCGCCATCCCTGGAGGAGTTTTATATGCTAGTATGTTCTCATCTTAAGCTTGTTGTTCTTTTTTCAATTGGTTGCTCCACGACATGACGGTCTGTCTACGCATCTAAAGCTTGTTCTATTGTTTGTTTGAACAATTGCTATATTTTTCCCTTGCATGGTTACACACATCTGTGCTTCACTTGGACAAACCTTAGTTTGCGGCAGAATTAACCTGTTCCATTTACTCATGTCCAATGCTTGGAGTGCAGGTAATGGATCATCCGTGCGAAATGCAAATGGACGAGGAGAAGAGGAGGAAAGACTTGTATAGCGAGAAGAAGGGTGTACAGTGGGAATCAACTGCATCGGATTTCAAGCACCACCGTCTTACCAAGCTCATCATCTTCTGCTTCGAGTCTAAACCGTACATGGCGTACCATGTCAGGCGTGTCATGAAAGCAGCGGTGAACCTACAGGATGTCTACCTGTATAACAGACTGACATGTAGAAGGTGCGCTCACTTTGAGAAGCCAACAAGGTTTCCGATGTCTGAGAAGCAGAGGTGTGAAGATACGGAGATAATGACCCGGGGCGTCGAGTCACCTGCCAGAATTCACTTCCTGAACCCTGATGAAATGAGTGCTGATCATGATGTACCAATACCTCCATACTTTTTGTTCCAACAAAGATAGCTGAAAAGCTTTTCAGGAAGTTTAACCCGTCGGTTCTGAGTCCCGCCTAACGCATCTACCAAGACTTGTGGCAGGTTTTCCTGTCTGAACTGCTTCTGTAGCTGTAACAAAAACCTGGTGTAACCAAAACCGGTTGAATGTAATTTAGGCACTCTTGCAAATCGTTCCATGAATCACTTAATTCTATTGTACTATAAGTAAATTTTAGGCCAAGTTTGTAAGAGTTATATTTGATCTTTGATCGATATTTGTTTTCTATATTTGTTTTTGTGATGAACGCATCGGTTGATATGTTTCTTTGAAAACATATTTTTATCATGAAGCTGAACTGTAAGTAAGGTCAACAAATGTCACTTATTTTCACGCAGGGCAGAACATAACGTATTTATTTTGCAGGGCAGAACAGCAAACGTTGAGAACCTGGAACAACATCATTGAGTTCCAAGCATTATTTTCTTTTTTTTTTGAACTTTACAAGCATCATTTTAAGCAACGAAAGTATGCACATGGAACCCAAAGAATGAACATTGTTCAGTGAAGGCCCCGGTGTCAAGTAAAGTATACGATCTGATACCTCTGTTAATTTTATTTAAATTAAGTTTCATGCTGATTTTGATCAAATGATCTGGGAGGAATCCTGAGGCGGGCTCGAGCTTACTGTCATCCCCTTCAGCTGCCAAGTTCACTGACCTTATTTTTCAGCTTACTGACCTTTGGTGTTCAGGGGATGGTGGTGTGCGTGGTGGTGGTGGTGTTGCTGTATGCGAATTCAGAATTTTC
Organism: Poa pratensis; assembly: GCA_947311845.1. Lineage (NCBI taxonomy): Eukaryota > Viridiplantae > Streptophyta > Magnoliopsida > Poales > Poaceae > Poa > Poa pratensis. The sequence continues at coordinate 37,512,746 of CAMZMU010000111.1, read as the reverse complement.
AGATAGATGGAAGGAGTACATGAATGGTTAACGTTTTGCATACATGTGTATTTTTCTTTGGACGGTTTGCATATATTGGTGTATGTTCCCTGCTTGTAACTCATGCATACTCAATTTGAGTCTATAAAAAATTACTTCATATAATTTATGTGTATAATTTTCATGTAATCTGCATACTTCCGTGTATAGTTTATATTTTGTACTTGACAGAGTCCAAGAATAGAGTATGTGTTCTCTGAGAACTGATGTAACAATCTTCATAACCACTTCCCAGCAACTAAAAACATGTTGTTGCAAATATAAAGATCCTCATATATGGAAATTATCTTCACTTGTCAGAGACTATACTAGCTGCTGGCTGCAGGGGAGAATGGCACAATAATACAGTTTGTTTCCCACATCAGAAAACCAAGAAGAAGACCAAGAGGAGGAATCAGCAGCAGTCACTGTTGATCCTTCAGCTTCTTCCTGAGTCGCGAGGGTGTGTGCGTCAAACATTCAGGACGATGTGAGTCGACAAACACCGAGATGACAAAATCTTATGTCAGGGCGACCGGGTGTGTGCTTTGGACATTCAGGACGATGTGAGTCGACAAACACCGAGATGACGAAATCTTATGTCGAGGGCGCACACTCAGCGGTCCACCCGAGATGGCACGAGAGGGCGACCGGGTGAGTGCGTCAGACATTTAGGACGATGTGAGTCGACAAACACCAAGATAACAAAATCTTATGTCGAGGGCGTGCACTCAGCGGACTACCCGAGATGGCATGAGGGGGCGGTCGCTCTCTGTTCATGTGTTTGTGTATACGGCGGATTGATGGCTAAGATGACTCAATACTAGTAGCACTTAAGACTTGTAAGTTCTTATATGATGCCCGTTTGTGTGAGGAGGCTGGTAACTACTTCAGGCTATGGTAAGAGATACACAATTTATTGGTATCATAACAATTGTTCAGATTTACAAATTGTTCATTGTTTTTCTTTTTAAAATTTTTGGATTTAAAAATTGTTCAAATAAAAAATTTGTTAATATATCAAAATTCTTCAAATCAAAGATTTGTTCATATTTTCAAGTTCAAATTTGAAAATTTTACAAATCAAATTGTTCCTATTTCAAAATTGTCCAAATTCAAAAAATTGTTCATATTTAAAAGTGCATATTCGAAAATAGTTCAAATTCAAAAAAAATCATATTTGATTTTTTCAGATTTTAAAAATGTTCACACTTCTAAAAATAATTGAGCTTTAAAAATTAAAGAAAATAGCAGTAAATATTTTTGGGCCGTTTTCAAGGGTGCTCATAAAGCGGCCGTTTCAGGCGATGGTACACTCCCCCGTCGCCTTCTAGCGATGTACTGCCATTGCTATCCCACCGTGCGAACCTTAGTATTTTTTTTCAGGCGTGACCCTTACAGCAAACTAAGAACATATTTAACCCCTCCATAAAACTAATTCTAAATCTGGCCTCTCCGTTCAGCGCAATAAACAATAGAGCCGAACTAGTACATATCGGCGCCATCTGTTTTTAGCGCCGAACTTTGGTACCGCACTGTTAAAATCGGACGTGGCATGTGGCTCGGCGCCATGGCGCCAACGTAGGCGCTAAAACTGAGGCATGTGGACCGTCTCTTACGTGCTTCCACTTTTTTTTGCCATGCATTGATGCATGCATGTCCCAACAACGCCTGGGTTTCTCCGCTAACATTTTGCGTGTAATAAAAAGGGAGACGAGCTATAGCTTTAGTGACAGCCTTTTTCATATTAAGCACGAAAGACAAATATATATATTTCTAATATGGCCTTTGACAAACTGAGCATCTCAACAGCCAACCTCGAAAATTTGTCTGGCACCATAAAAATGTGTTTGTTTGTTTAGTGTGTCGGACATGTCTCCAACATAATGGGGGTGCTGCCCCCAACAACACTCCCAAAATCAAAAATAGAAAACATTATTTGATCGGATCAAAGCAAAAGTTTGAAATTTTGTTGATTTGTTACAAGATTTTGAATTAATTCTAATCTAGCCTAGTTCTCATCGGCACCGCCTTCGGCAGCTCCTCGTGCAACTACTGGTTTAGCCGACTGGCATCTAGAATGGCGCTGGTTCCAACGTTAATGCGACACATATGGAAGCCGCTAGGCTGTCGTGTCATGTTGCGTCCCTTGGCGACATTAATGTCAGACAATTTTTGGATCTGCCCGAACGGGGAAATGGGTTTACCACTGGACATGTCGGCATATCCGACATGTTTGATCATTTTGCATGCCAAAAATGTATGTCACTTAAGGATCCTAAGAGCATATCCAGCGGCAGTACGAAAGCACACCTTAGTTGGCACTCAAAAGCACTGCTCTTAGTTGGCACAAAATGGTCACTTTAAGTACGTTGCTTTCTGAGACCCCTGTACGAGACCTGCGGTTGGGGTTACAAGTGAAAAGTTATGTTGAGATGAATGCTTTGTTTTTGCTTCACTTGTTCTCTGCTCATCCTATCATACTGTTGTAGATTTGGGTTCAACCAGAGTGCCTGACCAGAAGGCTGGCATCTGCGCTCCAACGACTAAGGACTGTAACTCTATATAACATCTATGATCTCAAGTGGACAATGTTCATTCTGGAAGCTGCGCCATACCTGGAGGAGTTTTACATGCTGGTATATTCTCATCTAAAGCTTGTTCTTTCTTTTTCAAGGTGCTCCACGACATGACGTGTGTCTACGCACCTAAAGCTTGTTCTATTCTTTTTTGTTTGAGCGAGTTCCTCTGTTATTCCCTTGGTCTGCGGCAGAATTAACCTGATCCATTTACGTATGGATGGAATGCAGGTAATGAATCATCCATGTGAAATGCAAATGGATGAGGAGAAGAGGAGGGAAAACTTGTATAGCGAGAAGAAGGGTGTAGAGTGGGAATCAACTACATCAAATTTCAAGCACTACCGTCTTACCAAGCTCATCATCTTCTGCTTCGAGTCTAAACCGTACATGGTGCATTATGTCAGGCGTGTCATGAAAGCAGCGGTGAACCTACAGGACGTGTACCTGTATAACAGACTGACATGTACAAGGTGCACTCACGTGGAGAAGCCGACTAGGTTTCCGAAGTCAGAGAAGCAGAGGTGTTTAAATAAGGAGGTAATGACCAAGGATATCGAGTCACCTGCCAGAATTCACTTTCTTAACCCTGATGAAATGAGCCCTGATCATGATGTACCCTTACCTAGATACTTTGTGTTCCAACAAAGATAGCTGAAGTTTTTCAGCAAGTTTGTTTATTTAATACCAGTCGGTTTGAGTACTTGTTTTTTTATTGAAGGTCCAGTCTGGCATAATGCCTGCACTCTACTATGACTTACGTTAGGTTTAGTTCTTGTTTGATCTGCTTTTGTAGCTGCAACAACAGGCTTGTGTAAACGAAACAAGTTGAAAGTAATTTGGGCACTCTTGCAAATCATTCCTTGAATTACTTAGTCTGTTGATCTTGATCGAATGCTCCGTATTTTGTATTTGTGTTGGTGATGAGCATCAGTTGATCTGGTTCTTTGAGAACATATCGATCTTGAAGCTGAACTATAAATATGATATTTGAGACGATGCAAAAAGAACCCAAAACAAGATCATCCAGTTACAAGCATGATTTTTGGAAACAAAAGTAGATGCTACTGGAACTTGAGGCATGAATATTTTCGATCTGGTGACGCTATTTCTGTATATGTATTCACTCTAGCATAGCTTTCTCTACTGAGACATCTGACTTGGGCCGGGCTGGGCTAAGATTTTGTTCTGTACTTTGGTGGCCCGCATGTGTTGAATATGCTGGGATGAGATTCTGTTTGGTGGCCTATGTGCACTGGGACATGCTGAGAGTAGGGTCCAGAAATTGAAATTACAAAATAGGTCAAAACAATCAAGTCCTCATCCAATCCCGAGCACACCATCGTGGCTTGGCTCGTTCGGCGGCGCTCGATGGTTAGCTCCGGGCGGTAACACTGGGTGGATGTGCTGGGCAGCGACCGGGCGAGGTAATCCATGATCGTCGCCCGGCGCAGCGCCCACACGAGCTTGTGCTAGACCACCGTGTCTAGGAGGCGCGTCATCGCACCTTCTTTGCCTCCCTCCACCGTGGCCGTAGCGGCCTTGAGCTCTTTAGCGACGGCCTCGATATGCTTGAAGGCCGACATCACTACTCGGCGAGCATGTCCTAGGTGCATGACCCGGTTCGCCCTGCACTGACGGAGATCACCGGGAGCTCCTCTGGCTCATCGTCCAACACCTCGATCGGCACCGGCGCTTGAGCTTCCTGCCTCCGCATTGCGCGAGGAGGGGGCAATGGCACAACGGGCTCCGCGTCATGGTAGCTCGTAGGGACGAGCTCGACCCTATGGCGCCCTCGAAGGCAGTCGTGCTTGGCTGTGCGCTTGGCCGCTCCCACAGCCTCCGTCGTGCCTGACCCATCTGCCACTGCTGCGCATGGAGGAGCCGACCATGAATCTACTAGAACGGTGGCGCGATCTGGTTTGGATCGGCCGTAATTGCTCGTCGGAGCTAACTTAACCTAGCGGCGGAGGAGGATGATATGGGTCGGAGTTATCCGGAGGTCGAACCCTAAATGTTCCTAGTACCGTTCCCAGTACCGTTGATGTATGGCAGGACGCGCCAATTACCCGTAGGTCCGGATAAAGTATTCGGGCGGGGTCGGGCCAATATGCGGCGGGCCGTAAAACGGCCCAACCCACATATCGCCGGAAAATTTGGGCTGGGAGGCTTATCATGGATCTGGCTTACGACCCCTTCTCGGGCCTCCTCGGCAGCAGTCTACACGGGCCAACGCAGCACGTGCCGGCCGGCATAACCTTTCCCAAGCAGAGCGCCACCATTCCCCAACCCCAACGCCGGCGGCCGGCGCCTCCTCTCCTGCGCCCACTCCGTCGCCCTCCCGGCCCCCGCCTGCGCCACCCAGCCTAGCAGCCAGCCGGCGCCCGTCTCGCTGCAGCCTGCGGATGGGGGAGGAGGATCAGAAGCCGGAGGGGAGCAGGACAAGAAACCAGCGGGCGGGCGCCGAGGTCCACCTCTTGCTCTTCACCATGTCGTAATTATGATTGCTTTGTACATTTGTTCCCTCTCGTAATTAAGATTCTACCATGTCTGTGTGTGTGTGTGTGTCTGAATTCTGCAACTAGTGTACTAGTGTACACGATGCCAAACCGAGCCTACTGTTTTTTCTTTTGTCATGTAAACCCAGTGTACTGTTAACTGAATATCCAAAGTAGATAACTAAATGTCTGGACGTGTCACACTGCTACACGATACTCTGCATAGATTTCAGAGTGGATATTCCTCTTGCTTAATTAGGTTCAGGTTTCAGAATCACAAAGAATAAAAGGATCACACTTGATATGAGGGTACAGAGTGGGATCCAACATGATGGCTGCCACTTATTTGTTGTTAACTAACAATAAAATTATATGCATGTTGTCATTAAATAATTAGTTGACAAAAAATCACATGCAGGCATGCTAGCGTTATAAAGCTCAATTTCGTGTTATCTTTATCATGTAAAAAGTATAGATTTTAAGTTAACAGCAAGATGCAGCGTGAGGCTAACCATTCACTCGAATTGGAACATACTTGCAGTCAGTATACGTGTTGAAATTTTATTTGGCAACTATATAATGAACTTGTTATTTTTTCTGTGACTGTTGTAGTTTTATACCCAACTCGTTGAAAGATATCTCAATGACTGTAAAGATTCAGTTGGAAAGACTTTTTCAGTGAGCCGCATGTAGCAACATGAAGCTTCAGGGCTAAACATTTTGTACCGAACTTGTTAAAAGATATCTCCACATATCTCAAAGACTGTCAAGATTCAGTTGCAAAAGACTTTTTCAGTGAGACGCTTATAGCAACATGAAGCTTCAGTTTCAGTGCTAAACATTTTATAAGTGGGGGGTCATTTAGACGTAATATTCATATTTAAAATCATCTCCTTGTACTGAACATTATGACCATTACTTCTTTGTTCATCTGTGGTTGTATCCCGCGAGTACTTGGTACAAGAATTGAAACATCAAATCTCTGTCCTTTAAATTCATCTATTCCTTCAGAGACAAGGCCTGTGAAGCCATGTGCATTGTGTTTTTTGACAGAGCTTTGTGCATGTTGCGGACTGCTAGTCATGCATAACCTGTGTAGCCTGCATAGTACGCGTGCTCTGTCCTAATGCTGTAATTCGTGGTGGCGGCTAATGCGGGTCTGTCCGCAGACATCTCCACTTGCATTCTGATGTAGATCCATCCAATTAAAGCTGCTTCAATAAAAATTGAACTTCCTTACGAGAAAATCATCAAGTTCTGAATCTGCCTGACTACATAATATCGAGACTGAATCAAATTACTGCAAAAAAATTTAGAGAAGTATTCCAAGTTTCTATATCTTTGCTGCTAGTGTGAAATCAACTCTGATTTTTGTTGACATGCAAAATGCAGGAAGGCAATGGAGATGATAGAATCAGCCCGTTGCCCAATGACGTTCTGGTCAACATTCTTGACCGACTCAATGTACTCCAAGCTGTGAGGACGAGCGTCCTCTCTAGTCGGTGGAGCCAGCTTCTAGCTGAGCTCCCGCGACTTACGATAACTGCTCGGCACTTCATTCGACCAAGAAGTAGATTGTCTGATGATGAATTCCGTCGGATCAATGCAGCTGTGGTCGAAGCAACAAAGAGCATGCTGGCACGCAGGGATCAACCCGGTGGATGCACCATCCGACTCTTGAGCACGGCGTTCTACCTGAGAGATGATGCCCCAATATCCGTTGGGCGTACTGTTGGCAATGCCATGGCGACACACAAGATTGAGAAAGCTGAATTCACAGTTTGGACAGTGAAGGAACGCCAACAGTGCACTGTTGATGATATGGTGAACTACGGGGCACAGTTTGTGTCATTTTTTAATGAGTGTCTCGATGCATTTGCTGGGCTGACACGCCTCTACATGGAGAACTTAAGATTTGCTGAATCTGACTTTGTCTCCAACATCCTCAGCACTTGCAAGCAGCTGAGATATTTAGCTTTTCTCAATTGTGATACAGAAGATTTTATAGAACTCCAAGTTGAACACGCAGAACTCAATGAGCTCAGTATTGTCAATTGCCGTTTTGACAAAGTTGAACTCAAGTGTCTCCCAAGACTCACGCGAGCAACCTTCGAGGGTTGGATGTCATTCGAAGAACTACCACTGTCGCTTGGTCATGTCCCACTGCTCGAGTTTTTGAACCTTACAAATGTTGGCCTTAGTTGGCACAAAATGGTCAAGTTAAGTACGGTACTTTCTGAGACAAATATACAAGACCTGCGGTTGGGCTTTAAGTGTGAAAAGGTATGTCAGGAATGAATGCTTTGTTCTTGCTTCACTTGTTCTCTACTCATACTTTCATGTGTTTATTGTTGTAGATTTGGGTTCAACCAGAGTGCCTGACCAGAAAGCTGGCATCTGCATTCCACCGGCTAAGGATCGTAACTCTATATAACATCCCTGAAAATTATGATCTCACCTGGACAATGTTCATTCTGGAAGCTGCGCCATGCCTGGAGGAGTTGTACATGATGGTATGTTCTTGCCTAAAGCTTGTAGTTCTTTTTTAGGGCTGACACAATGTTTGCACGCCTGAAGCTTGTTCTGTTCTGTTTTTTTAGCGGTTGCTCTATGATATCCCTTGCATGGTTCCACACACCTGTGCTTTCACTTGGACAACAGATGCCGCGGAAAAATTAACCTATGTCCTATGGGTGGGATGCAGGTAATGGATCATCCGTGTGAAATGCAGATGGACATGGAGAAGCGGAGCGCACGCTTGTACAGCGAGCAGAAGGGTGTAGAGTGGAAATCACCCACATCAAAGTTCAAGCACCAACGTCTTACCAAGCTTATCATCTTCTGCTTCGAGTCTAAACTGTACATGGTGAGTCATGTCAGACGTGTCATGGAAGCAGCGGTGAACCTCAAGGACGTGTACCTGTATAATAGGCTGGTATGTACAAAGTGTGTTCGTATGATGAATGTAAGGCCGTCAAGGTTTCCGCAGTCAGAGGTGCAGAGGTGTTCCACGAAGGAGGTATTGACCCGGGGCATCAAGTCACTTGCCAGAATTCACTTCCTCAACCAGGCTGACATGAGCGCTGATCATAGTGAAAGGATACGGCAGCCCTCCTGTTAAACACTTGTTGGGTGCCTGAAAAGATACCGGCCCGGTGGGAGTTCCTGTCACTGATCATAATGCTTGTACTCTATGACTTATGTCAGGTTTTCCCGTATGAATTGTAATCTCGCTAATGCTCATGCAAGTACTAGCATCATATATATGAACAAGAAACAATGTATGGTTGTGGTTACCCATGTGTTGGCGACAACTTTTTGTTTGGATGATTTGGACACAGGCCAAATAACACCCTAAATCTTCTTTAGTGTATGAATTGCGATCTTGTAGTGACCCGCTCATGTTCATGCAAGTACTAGCATCATATATAAGTATATGAGACAAAAATTCATTGTTTGTTGTTGTGGCTAGAGGTCGCATACCAGGTAGCATTACATCATGCATCATTCAGGTGGATTGTCATAATCCCATTTGTATAACACCAATACTTATCTAGACAGGCGCGAGAATAAGAGAGAGCTTGGTAGAGAGTATAGAGGAATCGGCAAGAAGAAATGATAAGGGAGAGATAAGTGGGTGGTACATGTGCTTTCTTTGTTTAAAACAATTCAAAAACAAAAACAAAATCCGGAATATTCTCAATGATATATAGTACAATCGTGCAAAATCCCAATGTGAAATCTTTTGTATCATGAGGTGCAAAAAAGCAAAATTTTGAAATTTGAAATAATTATAGTCAAATATGTACATTCTAATTTTTGTGTAGCTCAAAATGCAAAGTATTTCACATTGTGATTTTGAATACATGTAGAATACACCATTGTTCATTGAGAACATGTATGATTTGTTTCAGATTTTTTGAAACTTCTAATTCTTTTTCTTATTTGTTTTCGAACAACGAAAACACTGGTACTTGGGAGTAGGAAATCTTCACTCGTGGTAACGAGCCTAGCGTGACATAATGGAACAAACTTTTGTCAAATACAAAAATCAAGAAAAATCTTGCAAGTCAATAAATGTTCGCCGTTTGATCTATGAAATTTTGAGAAATATTTTTGTCTTGATATTTAAATGACCAGTTTAATTTTTTGTCGAATTTTCAATAATACGAAACGGGGACAAATTTTATAAACCAATTTAAATTTCGTAACGTTGGTTGATTTTATCAAAGTTTAAAATGTTTTAAAAATACTTTAATCAATTGTAACATCCTAAATTTAGGTTGGTGGTACTTAGGGTTTGTTTTGTGCATTATCAGCATTGCATGCATTTTATTTGAAGTTGAGGAAGATCTGTATTCAAAATAAAAGAGAAATCCTAGAATGGCTAAACCTCTATCCATTTTTGTACGTGGTTCAAATTTTAAGTTCCTCGTGAAATTCTATAAGTTCGATGGTTTCTAGAATTTTTGGACTTGCAAAATACCCCAAATCCATTAAAAAAATTGGTCTGTTTCCAAGCAGACAAGTGTCTTCTTCCTCCCCTCGCAGAGCACCACGCCACCGCCGCCGTCCATTTCGCCGCCGCCGCGCCATGATTCGCGTCGCCGCCTTGCGCCGACTGTAGAAGGGACACCGCCGCCACGAAGAACCCTATACGCCCGCCGCTTCTCTCTTTCCTTCTTCCTCTTCCTCTCCCCGCCTCGCGCGAAACCCTAGCTCTCGGCCGTCGCAATTTGCCGCCGCTCCGGCCAGTTCCGAGGATATCCAAAGACCTGCCTCCTCGTGTGCAACCTCCTCGAAAACGTACGCGTGCCGGGAAGCCTTCCGTCGCAATTTGCACCCCTCCGTTTGATCCCTCCCACTCCGCACCTTGCTGCCGCCGTGCCCCTCCGAATCCTTCTCCATTTCAATCTCCGAGTTGCTATATTCCACCTGTTCGTCATCAGAACCGCAATATCCCTGGCCTACGCGGGAGCCATGGAGGTGAGTTCCTTGTCCTCTCCTTCCTCTGAATAATTTTTTTTTTCTTGTAAAAAAATATTAAATCTATGATTTGCATGGTTATGCTTTGTGATGTAGGTTCTAACTGATTTCAATTTGATCTGGAAAAAATCGAATTTTGCCAGTTTCCAAATTAATCTTGAACAATTGAAACACAACCTTTTACAATCAGGTATGCAGATGTCAAGTCACTTCTAAATACACAATCATTTGCTAGTGAAAGCCCAAGAAATAGCTAAACCAACTGCTGATGAAGTCAGGCATGATCACTCACAGAATTCTCATTACGCAATCCATTTATGGCAAGATGACAATCACAGTAGGTATCTCCGCTTTTTCACTAGTTAATAAGACTAAAGGATCATCTACAGACAGAAATGAACAAAACTAGAATAATGGATCAAGGGTGATGACAAACCTCAATATCTTTCATCCAACACGGCAATCCTATGGTACTAACGCAGGACAGGCATGGCACATTCCCTAGCTCTCCTTCGATAGCAACTCCATCGATACTTTCTTAGCACAACTAAAAGCATAAACATTAGCAAGGCCTGGAAGGCTCTCCTTGTAAGGATGCACGAACTTGGCAAGAAACTTCTTCTCGGACAGTGAGGCAGCATGGTAATCGAATCGGAGATCCAGCAATCGGACAAAACAGTTCTTCCTCTAAAGGCAGGGATCAAATTTCAATCTGTCAGATCGAATCAAAATGGTTTATGTGAGCCTACCAAAATTTACTTTTTGGTGCAGTAAAATGAAATAAAATAAAATCGAAGTATGTATTTCTTTTATGTTTTGAAACAAGGCTGCATCGTTCCCACAGTAGGCATTGCATGTGTTGAACTAACTCAAAGCTGCATATTTGTGACAGTAGACAAATTGCATTTGTTGAACTAAATCAAAGCTGCATATTTGCGACAGTAGAAAAAATTGTGTCTCTTGAACTAAATAAAAGCTGCATTTTCTACGGCAGCAGACAAACTGTATCTATGAGGCTATCAAAATTGCGCCTTCGTGACTATCGGTATCACATTTGAGAATTGCTAACCAACTCTGGTCTCTTTGTTCCCATGCCAAATGCAGGAAGGCAATGGAGATGATCGACTCAGCAACTTGCCCAACGACATTCTCGTCAACATCCTTGACCGACTCAATGTACTCCAAGCTGTGAGGACGAGCATCCTCTCCAGTCGATGGAGCCAACTTCTAGCCAACCTCCCACGACTTAAGATAAGTGCTCGGGATTTCATGCTCCCAGGAAGTAGAATATCCGATGGTGAATTCCGTCGGATCAGTGATGCCATGGTTGAAGCGACAAAGAGCATGCTGGCACGCAGGGATGGATGCACCATCCGCCTCTTGAGCACGGAGTTCTTCTTGAGTGGCGATGCCCCAGTATCCATTGGGCGTACTGTTGGCGATGCCATGGCGACGCACAAGATTGAGGAAGCCGAGTTCACAGTTTGGACAGTGAAGCCTCGCCTGCGGTGCACTGTTGATGATCTGGTGAACTTCGGGACACAGTTTGCGTTATTTTTTCATGCGTGTCCGAATGCGTTTGCTGGCCTGACACGCCTCCACCTGGAAAATTGTAGATTTGCTGAATATGACTTCGTCTCCAACATCTTCGGCACTTGCAAGCAACTAAAATATTTATGTTTTATCAATTGTGACACAGAGGGTTTTATAGAGCTCCAAATTGAACACGCAGAGCTTACTGAGCTCATTTTTGTCAATTGCCGTTTTGACAAAGTCCAACTCAAGTGGCTCCCAAGACTCACCGAAACATACTTTGAGAGTTGGGGGACTTTCGAAGAACTACCACTGTCATTTGGTCATGTCCCATTGCTTGATGTTTTGACCCTCAAAAGCATTGCTCTTAGTTGGCACAAAATGGTCACTTTAAGTACGTTGCTTTGTGAGACCCCTGTACGGGACCTGCGGTTGGGGTTTACGAGTGAAAAGGTATGTCGGGATGAATGCTTTGTTCTTGCTTCACTTGTTCTCTACTCATCCTTTCATTTGTTTATTGTTGTAGATTTGGGTTCAACCAGAGTGCCTGACCAGAAGGCTGGCATCTGCATTCCACCGGCTAAGGATTGTAACTCTATATAATATCCCTGAAAATTATGATCTCAACTGGACAATGTTCATTCTGGAAGCTGCGCCATCCCTGGAGGAGTTCTATATGCTAGTACGTTCTCATCTTAAGCTTGTTCTTTTTTCAAGTGGTTGCTCCATGACATGACGGTCTCTCTACGCATCTAAAGCTTGTTCTATTGTTTGTTTGAACAATTGCTCCATTTTTCCCTTGCATGGTTACACACCTGTATTTCACTTGGACAAACCTTTAGTTTGCTGCAGAATTAACCTGTTCCATTTACTCATGTCCTATGCATGGAATGCAGGTAATGGATCATCCGTGCGAAATGCAAATGGATGAGGAGAAGAGGAGGGAAGACTTATATAGCGAGAAGAAGGGTGTACAGTGGGAATCAACTGCATCGGATTTCAAGCACCACCGTCTTACCAAGCTCATCATCTTCTGCTTCGAGTCTAAACCGTACATGGCGTACCATGTCAGGCATGTCATGAAAGCAGCGGTGAACCTACAGGACGTCTACCTGTATAACAGACTGACATGTAGAAGGTGCGCTCATTTGGAGAAGCCGACAAGGTTTCCGATGTCAGACAAGCAGAGGTGTGCAGATAAGGAGATAATGACCCGGGGTGTCGAGTCACCTGCCAGAATTCACTTCCTGAACCCTGATGAAATGAGCGCTGATCATGATGCACCGATACCTCCATACTTTGTGTTCCAACAAAGATAGCTGAAAAGCTTTTCAGGAAGTTTAACCAGTCGGTTCGAGTACTTGTTTAGATAAAGGGCTCCAGTCTAGCCTAACGCATCTACCCTATGACTCGCGGCAGGTTTTCCTGTCTGATCTGCTTCTGTAGCTGTAACAAAAACCTGGTGTAATCAAAACCGGTTGAATGTAATTTAGGCACTTGCAAATCGTTTCATGAATACCTAATCCCATATTACTATAAGTAAATTTTAGACAAAGTTTGGAAGAGTTATATTGGATCTTTGATCGAATGATTTGTTTTTCTATATTTGTGTTTGTGCTGAGTGCATTGGTTGATATGTTTCTTTGAAAACATATTTTGATCATGAAGCTGAACTATAAGTAAGGTCAGCAAATGTCACTTATTTTCACGTTGGGCAGAACAGAACGTATTACTTTACTGGGGATTGCTAGCAAAGTGACAAGCAGCAAACATTGAGAACCTGGAACATCATTGAGTTCAGCAACAAAACTATGCACATGAAACCTGAAGCATGAACATTGTTCAGTGAAGGCCCCAGATTCAAGTAAAGTATACGATCTGATGCTGCTTATACAATCTGATGCCGCTGTTTATTGTATTTATATTAAGTTTTATGCTGATTTGATCAAATGATCTGGGAGGAGTCCTGAGGCGAGCTCGAGCTTACTGGCATCCTCTTCATCTGCCAAGTTCACTGACCTTTTTTTTCCAGCTTACTGACCTTTAGTGCTGAATTCAGAATTTTCAGGCAGATGGAGGGAGTACATTAATGGTTATCTAACTTTTTGCGTACATGTGTGTTGCTTTTGGACGGTGTGCGTATATTGGTGTATGTTGCCTTCTTATCACTCTGCATACTCAATTTGAATCTGTAAATTACTTCATAATTTCTCTGTATTTTTATGAAATCTGCATACCTCCGTGTATAATTTATATTTTGTACTTGACAGAGTCCAAGAGCAGAGTATGTGGTCTCTGAGAACTGATGTAACAATCTTCATAACCACTTCCCAGCAACTAAAAACATGTTGTTACAAATATAAAGATCCTCATATGTGGCAATTATCTTCACTTGTCAGAGGCTCTACTAGCTGCTGCCTGCAGGGGAGAATGGCGCAATAATACAGTTTGTTTCCCACATAAAAAAAACCAAGAAGGCAAACGGAGCTTGGCTCTGATGGTTGGGTTCCCTGTGGTGGAACCAGCCCACCCAGGTTCAAGTCCTAGACTTGGCATGGGCGTTTGCATTTACCTGGATTTATTTCAGGTTTATCCGGCGCTATTCTTTCAGTGGTACGTGGCGTGCCCGTCAACAGCGAGGCGCCTGTGGTGACTTCGTCAACCTCAAGATTTGCCGGCTCAGTCCTTCAGAGATGCTCATAGGGGTAGGGTGTGCGTGTGTGCGTTCATAGGGGTGAGTGTACGTGCGTATTTGTGAGCGTCTGTGTTGTACTGTGTTCTCAAAAAAAAAAAAAAAAAAAAACCAAGAAGAAGACCAAGAGGAGGAATCAGCAGCAGTCACTGTTGATCCTTCAGCTTCTTCCTGGGTTGCATCACTAGTTCACTACTGATATTCGTGAGGGTGTGTGACTCAGACATTCAGGACGATGTGAGTCGACAAACACCAAGATGAAGAATTCTTATGTCGAGGGCGTGCACTCAGCGGATCACCCGAGATGGCATGAGAGGGCGATCGCTCTCTGTTCCTGTCTACAGCGAATTGATGGCTGAGATGAGTCAATACTAGTAGCCCTTAAGACTTGTAAGTTCTTATATGATGCCCGTTTGTGTGAGGAGGCAGGTAACTACTTCAGACTATGGTAAGAGATAATACAATTTATTGGTATCATAACAATTGCATATTGTTTCAATCTGCCTGCAGATCGCCAAACGCTTAGTCAGCAACAATTTTGTTGAGCGCCCATCATTGATGGTGATTGCAGTAGAGGGCTTGTAAGTTGGAAGGCAGCTCGAAATGAGGAGTGGATGGGGATCGGAAAGGTCGTGCCAAGCCTTTTATGGGTGAGTTTCTTGCTGCCATGGCCACCAAGCCCGGATCAATACTCTGAATTGTAAGTTTGGAATACCAAAGCCGCCCAAGTCCTTCGGCGTGCAGACGGATTCCCAGTTGACAAGGCACTAGCACCCGAGAACCTTGAACACCATCATTGAGTTCCAAGCATTATTTCCTTTTTTTTTAACTTTACAAGCATCATTTTCAGCAACAAAACTATGCACATGGAAGAACATCGTTCAGTGAAGGCCCCCGTGTCAAGTAAAGTATACGATCCAATGCTGCTTATACGATTTGGTGACTCTGTTTACTGTATTAAAATTAAGTTCTATCCTGATTTTGATCAAATGATCTGGGAGGAATCCTGAGCTGAGCTCAAACTTACTGGCATCCTCTTCAGCGGCCAAGTTCAACAACAACAACAAGAACAAAGACTTTTTTCCCAAACAAGTTGGGGTAGCCTAGAGTTGAAACCATAAGATCTCGAAACCAGGTCATGATTCTGGCACATGGATAGCTAACTTCCACGCAGCCCTATCCATGGCTAGTTTTTTGGTGATATTCCAATCCTTCAGCGGCCAAGTTCACTGACCTTTTTTTCCAGCTTACTGCTGGTTCAGGGGATGGTGTCCATGTTGTTGTTTTTTTAAAACAATTGTGATATATTAATCAAATAACATTGTTCTGGTTACAATCATTCAAAGCTTCAGACTGTTTTTGATAGAGTCGCCCAACTTTTGGTAACATTTTCAACTTTTCCAAAAAAAAACTGGTAATAAAAATCACGGACAAATTTGACCAACCATTTAAAAATTTCGGAACACCATTCGATTTTTCCAAAGTTTAAACATGTGTTATTCAATTGTAACATCCCCAATTTAGGTTAGTGATAATTAGGTTTTTTTTGCAACATGACCATTGCATGCATTTAATTTGAAATCGAGAAATTTATTAATTCAAAATTAAAGAGAAATCCTTAAATACCAAAACCTCTTTCCAATGCAACTCACTCATTGCATGGGTCAAGGTTTGCAGACCTAATCACCTAAAGATAAAGGTGGCCTGGGTGTACTTAATCTGAAAATTCAAAATGAGGCATTGCTCCTAAAATTCCTTCACAAGTTCTATAATAAAGAGGACACTCCTTGGGTTTCTCGGACTCTTGTGGTTCTTTTTGGTGGCGGCAAATTCTGAAACTCACACCAATTTATAGAGGAATCTCTAGCTGCCAGATCAACAAAGGAGATACTATTCTTATTTGGAAGGATCTGTGGACTAACCAAGTTGCAGAGAGCAAATATCCCCGTGCCTTCTCTTTTGCCAGAAATGAAGATGTTTCAGCTAGAGAGTTCCTAACTGCCACAACTCTGGCCTCCAATTTCGACCTGCCTCTATCACCTGAAGCACTTAACGAAGTTAGGAGAATGCAGACCGATGCTCTGCACATCATGTTATCTGATGAGGGGAAAGACACATGGTTATACATTTGGGGAGATCAACAGTTCAAATCAAAAAATACTATACATTTTGCTTCAGAAACATTATCTCCCCAACAGCATTCAAATGGATTTGGAAATCAAAGTGCACCCCTAAGCTGAAGTACTTCTGCTGGTTGTTGTTCTCGGACAGACTCAATACTAGAAATATGCTGAGAAGGAGACACTATGTTCTGAATTCGGGGTACAATTGCATCATGTGTAACCACAATGTGGAAGAAACCCTTGAACATCTTTTCTTCCATTGCCCATTTAGCACACAATGCGGGCATATACTTGGAATCCATTGGCAGCCAGCTGGAGATAGAATTCAACGAATAACTACAGCCAAGCAGTCCTGGCATAGGCCTATGTTTACTGAAGTTTTTACTGTGGCTGCTTGGAGCATCTGGAAGGAGAGGAATGATCTACTTTTCAATACAATTGACCCTTCTACGGCCTCCTGGAAATTGAGATTCTTAACTGATTTTAGTTTGCTTGTTCATAGAAGCCTGATCTTCACCCCTTTATTAACTCCTTACTGTCTCAGCTTTAGCTCTTTGTTCGATTCTGCCGGTATGGCTTGATGTAAATATGCAACTGGTGCTCTGTTTTTTTAATATAGAGGCAATAGGAGTCTTTCCTACTGTCATAAAAGTTTCAAAAAAAAACCTCTTTCCATTTCTGAAGTTGATTAAACGTTTATTTTTTTTAATCGAAAGTGTGTGAGAGGTTCCTTGTGAAATTCTATAAATCAATTGTTGTTGTAGAAATTCATGTACTTGCAAAATACCCCAAGTGATAAAGTCCATTGGAAATTGTTATATTTGTTTTTTGTCTCCTTCCTCCTTCCACCGAGCACCACGCTGGCCGTGGCTCTACAGTCCCTTCTTTTTTCTTCTTGATCCTACACGAGAGTGCTCACGTGGCATAGAGAGGCCACAATAAATGTTCACTAACTAATCTCAGGAAATGTGAGAAATCGTTTGTATGTACTTTTAAAAGTTGTGTCATATTTCTTAGATTCTTTCAAAACCTGATACAAAAATTCAAAATTTCGAGGAAAACATATACTAGAACCTGTTGTACTAATTCAATACATGTTCCATGATTGATTTTGAAAAATTTCAGATAATTCATCGACGTTTTAGTCTGGTCAGTTTTGGATAGAGTCGCCCAAATTTTGGTCAAATTTTCAACTCTTACGCCAAAAAATAAAAATAAAAACCCCATAATACAAAAATCACGGAGAATTTTGACCAACCATTTAAAATTTTGACCAAGTTTAAAATGTTTTGTAAAACATACGTTAATCAATTGCATAGGCCTTTTGGTGACAGGGGCGGGGGTGCGTGAGCACCCCCAATCAAATCATTAATTCTTTGTATAAACCTATTTGAGCTTCATTTCCTAGTAAAACATGTATTTATGGTGTACAAAAGTGGTTTAAGAGTTTCAAAAAATGGTCCTATTTTGGGGTTTTGACTATTGGGAGTTGACTCTTTGGCTTAGAGTTCACCTTGAGTTGGTGTTGGGTAAGAAATCATTTTTTTGTTACGAATCAGTTTCAGTGCTCTTTATGTGCTATAATAATGACGTTCTATCGTTTTCACGGAGTGAGCAATTTTTCCCAACTGTATGTGCCTCGCTAATTTAGGTTAGTGGTAATTAGGGTTTGTTTTGTGCATCATGAGTATTGCATGCATTTAATTTGATGTTGAGATAGACTTGAATTCAAAATAAAAGAAAAAACTAAAATGCTTAAACCTCTTTCCATTTTTGAATGTGGGTTTTTAAAATTGGACATTCAAAATACCACAAATTCATTCAAAATCGTTCTATTTTAAGCTAAAATCATGGAAACCCAAGGGGGGTTCTATAAATTGTTCTTGGTCTTTCTTCCTCCTCCTTTCCCTCAATCACCACAGTGGCTGTCGCTCTACCGTCCCTTATTTGTCTTCTTGCACGAAGTGCTCACTTGGCCACTTGGGCACATCGAGGCCACATAAGGAGCGCCTAGTGGGACATATTCGAACAAACTAATGTTGTCAAATAAAAAATCAAGAAAAAACTTTCAAGTCAATAATTGTTCATTAATCACTCTAACAAATTATATGAAATCTTTTCTCTCAATATTCAAAAGTTTGGTCATTTTTCTTATATTTTCCCAAATTCTGATTAAAAATTTCAAAATCAAAGTATAAAAATTATTCTATTAATTCAATAATCCGTGATTGATCTTGAACATTCTCGCACAATTGACCGAAAATTAAATCTGGTCAGGTATTGATAGAGTCGCCAAATTTTGATTGATTTTTTTAACTTTGCCCCAAAAGTAAAGATAAAAATAAAACATGGGAATACAAATATCACAAAATTTGACCAACCATTTTAATTTGGAAAATAGTGTGCTGCCCAGGGGGATAGCTGCCCCCTCTCATCTATCGTTGGGTCAATGATTTTGAGATATGTATCGGCCTAGTTAGCGGTTTTGTTAGCAAGAGGTGTGCGATGATTATGTTCTTAATAATATTCTCATGTCTTTGGCAGCACACATCACAACATACACAGGCATCACTTCCCCTTTTCATTTTATAGTGCTTCTTTGTCTTCATGTTAGTTGGATATACAACATACGACATGTTGTCATACATATGTTGCTGCCATGCACCTGTCATATCATATGCAGCTTGTCTTTAGTGTATACCATGCATACTGCTAGCCAAAAAAACATCTGTCTCCTTTTTCAGACTTTTCGTTATGTATCCATTGCAAGCATGTATGAGGCAAATAGTACTGACACAACCTGTTGCACGGATCTTAAGGCTGGCATGATCTTAAGGCCGGCATGGACGAAGGATGCTGGGGGACAATTATGCCCCTTGGTAGCAAATCCACACTATTTTAATTTCGTAACCTGGTCGATTTTTTATCAAAGTTTGAAAATGTTTCTAAAAACATACATTAACCAATAGTAACATCCCCCATTTTAGGTTAGTGGTAATTAGGGTTTGTTTTGTGCATCATGAGCATTACATGCATTTAACTTGAAGTTCATAAGATTCGTATGCAAAATAAAAGAGAAAATCTTAAATGCCTAAACCTCTTTCTTTTTTTAAATGTGGTCTCTAGAATTTTTGGACATGCAAAATACCCGAAATCTATTCAAAATTATTCTGTTTTTAAGCTAAAATCTTGAAAGCCACGGGGGTTTCTTCAATTTCTTCTTTGTCTTCTTCCTCCTCCCGCACGGGGCCGCCGTCCATTCCGCCGCCGCCGCCACCGCGCCATGATTCGCGTCGCCGCCTTGCTCCGACTGTAGAAGTGCACCGTCGCCACGAAGAACCCTAGCCGCCCGCCGCTTCTCTCTTTCCTTCTCCCTCTTCCTCTCCCCGCCGCGCGCGAAACCCTAGCTCGCGGCCGCCGCAGTTTGCCGCCGCTCCGGCCAGTTCCGAGGATACGCCGTGGATATCCAAAGCTCCGCCTCCTCGCAAACGTACGCGTGCCGGGATCGCCGGAATCGGACCCTCCTCCTCCAACTCCGGCTGCCGTCGATTGGCTCGTTTGGAGCCTCTCCCCACCTCGCCGACGACTCCAAACTGCTCCTGGTGAGTCTGCGTTCAAGCGTTTGCTAGGCACAAATCTCCATTGCAATCTCCGAGTTGATATATTCCACCTTTTGTTCGTCAGACTTCGAAGCAGAACCGGCCTACGCTGGAGCTCGTAATCCCTAGCCTACGCGGGAGCCATGGAGGTGAGTTCCTTGTCCTCTCCTTCCTCTAGAAATTCCTTTAATTTGTTAAGATAGTTCTTCCTCTAAAACCAGGGATCAATCGTTCAGACCGAATCGTAATTGCTTCTTTGAGCCTACCGAAATTTACTTGTCGGTGCAGTAAAATGAAATGAAACTAGATTAAACAGAAGTATGTATATCTTTTATTTATTGAAGCAAGGCAACAGACTTGCCGTATGTATATCTTTAACTTAACCAAAGCTGCATCGCTGCGACGGTAGGCATTGCATGTGTTGAACTAAATCAAAGCTGCACATTTGTTACAGTAGACCAATTGTATATGTCGAACGAAATAAAGGCTGCATTTTTGTGACAGTAGACAAGTTGTGCCTCTTGAACTAAATATGAGCTGCATTCCTGCGACAGTAGACACATTGTATTTCTGAGGCTATCATAGTTGCATGCGCCTTCGAGACTATCAGTATCGCACATCTCCAGAATAGGTAATTAACTCTGATTTTTTGTTCCCGTGCAAATGCAGGAAGGCAATGGAGATGACCGGATCAGCAACTTGCCCGATGACATACTGGTCAACATTCTTGACCGACTCAAGTTACTCCAAGCTGTGAGGACGAGCATCCTCTCCAGACGGTGGAGCCAGGTTCTATCCGAGCTCCCGCGACTTACGATAAGTGCTCGGGACTTCATGCGCCCAGGGAGTAGAATGTCTGATGATGAATTCCTTCGGATCAGTGCGGCTGTGGTTGAAGTGACAAAGAGCATGCTGGCACGCAGGGATGGATGCACCATTCGCGTCTTGACCACGGAGTTCTTCTTGACAGACGACGGCGCACCAGTATCTATAGGGCGTACTGTTGGCAATGCCATGGCGACGCACAAGATTGAGGAAGCCGAGTTCGCGGTTTGGACAGTGAAGCATCGCTTGTTGTGCACTACTGATGATCTGGTGAAGTTTGGGGCACAGTTTGTGTCATTTTTTCATGAGTGTCCGAATGCGTTTGCTGGTCTGACACGCCTCTACCTGGAGAATTGTAGTTTTGCTAAACCTGACTTCGTCTCCAACATCCTCAGCACTTGCAAGCAACTAAAATATCTATGTTTTATCAATTGTGACACAAAGGGTTTTATAGAACTCCAAGTTGAGCACGCAGAACTCATTGAGCTCAATTTTGTCAATTGTGGTTTTGACAAAGTCCAGCTCAAGTGGCTACCAAGACTCACCCGAACAACCTTCGAGAGTTGGGGTTCTTTCGAAGAACTACCACTTTCATTTGGTCATGTCCCATTGCTCCAGGTTTTGACCCTTAAAAATGCTGCTCTTAGTTGGCACAAAATGGTCAATTTAAGTACGCTGCTTTCTGAGACCCCTGTACAAGACCTGCGGTTGGGGTTTACAAGTGAAAAGGTATGTCGAGATTAATGCCTTCTTCTTGCTTCACTTGTTCTCTACTCATTCTATCATGTGTTTATTGTTGTAGATTTGGGTTCAACCAGAGTGCCTGACCAGAAAGCTGGCATCTGCATTCCACCGGCTAAGGATTGTAACTCTATATAACATCCCTGAAAATTATGATCTCAAGTGGACAATGTTCATTCTGGAAGCTGCGCCATCCCTGGAGGAGTTTTACATGCTGGTATATTCTCATCTAAAGCTTGTTATCCACGACATGACGACATGTCTATGCACCTAAAGCTTGTTATTTTTTTTTGAGTTAAATGCATTGGTGGTCCTAATTCTTTTACCCAAGTGTCACTTGGGTCCTAAATCTTTGGAAATGCACATCTGAGTCCCAAATCTATTTTAAGTTGTTCATCGGAGGTCCTAAACTGGTCTGACCAGCGTTGACTAGTACCACGTCGGCTGCAATTTGTTCAAGTTTAGTTATGGCAGGTGCTCCCGCAGCGCCACGCCGTGTCGCCGCCATTCGGTTACCTTCCTGACTCGCCGTTCCTGAATTGCGCGCGCCCGGCCATGGCGTTCACCGCGAGCTGCAGCCGTAGTCCACCGCGCCCGCCTGGTCTGGTCTGACGGGCTCCGCTTCCACGCTGCCTCCGGCATGCAGCGCCCTCCCCAGACTCGCCGCTATGCCGTGCGCTGGTGGGATGTTCCTTCCAAAGAGACGGGACCGCAATTTGTAAGAAATAAAATCTGGTGGGGCATTATGCAAATTCCAGCCGACGTGGCACTAGTCAACACTGGTCAGACCAGTTTAGGACCTCCAGTGAACAACTTAAAATAGATTTGGGACTTAGATGTGCATTTTCAAAGTTTTAGGACCTAAGTGACACTTCGACAAAAGAATTAGGACCGCACATGCATTTAACTCTTTTTTTTTTGAGCAATTGCTCTATTATTTCCCTTGCATGGTTACACGCACCTGTGCTTCACTTGGACAAACTTTAGTCTGCGGCAGAATTAACCTGTTCAATTTACTTATGTCCTATGGGTGGAATGCAGGTAATGAATCATCCGTGTGAAATGGAAATGGATGAGGAGAAGAGGAGGGAAGGTTTGTATAGTGAGGAGAAGGGTGTAGAGTGGGAATCAACTGCATCATCAAATTTCAAGCACTACCGTCTTACCAAGCTCATCATCTTCTGCTTCGAGTCTAAACCGTACATGGCGTACCATGTCAGGCGTGTCATGAGAGCAGCGGTGAACCTACAGGACGTGTACCTTTATAACAGACTGACATGTACAAGGTGCACTCACGTGGAGACACCGACAAGGTTTCCGAAGTCAGAGAAGCAGAGGTGTTCAAATAAGGAGCTAATGACAAAGGGCGTCGAGTCACCTGCCAGAATTCACTTCCTTGACCCTGATGAAATGAGCCATGATCATGATGTACCGATACCTAGATTCTTTGTGTTCCAACAAAGATAGCTGGAAAACATTTCAGGAAGTTTTGTTTGATAGTAGTCGGTTTGAGTACTTGTCTGGCATAATGCCTATACTCTACTATGACTTGTGGCAGGGTTTTTTCTTGTTTGGTCTGCTTTTGTAGCTGCAACAAAAGCCTTGTGTAATCAAAACCAGTTGAAAGTGATTTGGGCACTTTTGTAGATCATTCCATGAATTATTTAGTCCCGTTGTACTCTTATTTAGTAAATTTTAGACCAAGTTTGTAGAGTCATATATTGAATCTTGATCGAGTGATCTGTAATGTGTATTTGTGGTTGTTAGGAGCGCATCAGTTGATCTGGTTATTTGAGAACACATTGATCTATAATCTGAACTGTACATATGTCCAGTAACTGGAACTGTTTTGTTACTAGGGATAGCAAAGTAACAAGCAGCAATTTGCTGACCAAACCGAGAGATGATGCAAAAAAGAAGCTGGAACAAGATCACTGAGTTACCATTTTCGGCAACAGAAGTGCGGCATGTGGAACCTGAACATTGTTCAGTGAAGGCTCCAAGTGAAGTATTCGATCTGATGCCACTGTTTATTATATTTTAAATTGAGTTTTATTCGCAAAGGGGAACTCTGCTGAATATGCAGTCAGCAAACAAATTGAGTTTTATTAAGCAGGCACTGAGAAAGGACAGAGGTGACGAGGGTCAGGCGGCCACCGAGGGAAAACCATTTGGCACGGGAGGAGCAGCTAGCGAGAGACTGAACTGTCCGCGATCTAGGGACTGGACGCTTCTGCGCATGTGACATACGCTTGGGGCGTCTAGATACAGAGGCTGGCTTGAAGCGAGTAGAACAGGCACTGCGCCTGAGATCAGCAGTATTAATCGGAGCGGCGCGACGAAGCTTGCGTGAAGAATACTGATGGGAGAAACAAACATCTGAACAGAAGTAACCTACTGTATGAAGGAGCGAAAACCTTGAGGACCATTTAGCTGGATCGAAACTGTTCTCATTCGCAGAGAGGACTGCTGGGCTGTACGTACGTACGTAGAAGACTACAGGGTAGGCTGACACCAATGCATTTGAAAGTTTTAGCGCCAAGGCAGTGTCAAGCGGGAGACCAACCTCTGAAACTTCAGAAACCGAACTACCAAAGTCAGAAGGATCTGTCGTCCAAATATGCGTCCGGCAACAGTTTTATTAATCAAGATTGTTCTGCTGAATGTGCATGCAGCGAACAGATGAATGCCGGATTCATGCTGGGATCGATCGGCACACGGGGTGGTGAGGCCAGAGTCCAGACAAGTACAGTAGCTATCAGCCGTCTGGCGTTTGTACTACACGGCTACGAGCACGCATGGATCTCTCATCTCGGGGCTGCCTTCAAGGCATGTGGCCGATGAACTAAAAGCAGAGTAGGTGCCACTGTTTGATCCACCGAAAGGGGGTGGCGAGGAGCGACCCGCTTTGTTGGTTGCGATGACCGGCTCTCCAGGAGTCGGCTCATAGAGCGGCTAGCCGTCGGCTCCCGGGAAGGGATGGCTTCGAGACGTGCGAATAGGCTCATGGAGTCCTCCCAGCGAAAGGCTTTTCCAAAAAAATATGTCCGACATAACCGTGCTCGTCCCCAAGTTTAGTTTTGGAGCCGGCTCAGAGCAAGTTCAATAATACAGTTGGCTGTAAAATTAGCTTTTTTTACTATGTAAAATTCGCTATTAGGTTAGTAATCTTTCTCGCTTTGCGTTTTATCTTTATCTTCATTATTTTTACCTAAGATCACGCATAGTGTATATCTCTTGCATTAGAGCGTACTACTTTTCTTTTTGCTCTTGTCTGCTCCACGTAGGAAAACGTGCCATGTAAGCGGGTTTATGAATTTTGGACACATGAGACCACTTGGGTGAACAAAATGCCAAAAAGGACCACTTCTGAATCGAATTGCTACAAGCACCGTGGCGGCTTGTTGGCCAACCGACACATGTCCAAGGCCGCCACAGACGACGGCGGCTACCAAGGCCGCCACTGCCGGCGGCGGCACGTTGCCCTGCAGACGTTACTGTTAACGTCGAGGTGACAGAGAATGGCGGTGGGTCCGGCCGCCATGGCGGCATGTATACGTGGGACGGAGGCCGCCGTGGTCTGTGGCGGGGTCTCTCATGCCACCGCTCCACGCGCGGAAAGCTGAATGACGAGGAGCACTACATGCGGGCCATCAATGATCAAAGGAGCACTGCATGTCAATGCATAGGAGGACTAGACTCAGATTCGTCGCATGCAAAAGGAGGACTGCTGCACTGCCTGCTCGCAGCGCTATGCATGCAGGAGTCAGTCCCGCTGGCTATCGGGCGCACAGAGATGCCGCCACGGACCACGGCGGCCTCCGTGCTCGACGCTAACGGCAACATCTGCAGGGCAACGTGCCGCCGGCGGCTGTGGCGGCCTTGGACACGTGTCACTTGGCCAAAATGCCGCCACTGTATTTTTGGCAATTTGACTCAGAAGTGGTCCTTTTTGACATTTCGTTCGTCCAAGTGGTCTCATGTGTCTAAAATTCCGGGTTTATAGCCTACTATTGGATCTTATATTTTACCTTTGTGAGTGTCACGACTTGGCAAAAACAAATTACCGAAAATATGGCAAGTGAAGTGTCTCGTGCTATCACAATTAAAATGTTTACTCACCGAGCTATCTGAGCTCCCCTCAATCTTAGCTCGGTTCCGGTACTAAAGGAGAGTAGCTCACGATTTTATTGAGCTCGGGCTCGAATAGTTTGATAAGACATACTTACATGCATATATGAGTACCTTTGTCGAGCTCGAGGCTATTTTTTTTTC
Organism: Poa pratensis; assembly: GCA_947311845.1. Taxonomy (NCBI): domain Eukaryota; kingdom Viridiplantae; phylum Streptophyta; class Magnoliopsida; order Poales; family Poaceae; genus Poa; species Poa pratensis. The sequence goes on along the minus strand of CAMZMU010000111.1, from coordinate 37,486,877 downwards.
GAGCAGTCACCGGGGGGAGCACAAAGGCTCCCACCTGAATATCTCATTTTCTCATTTTTTGAAATCGGTTACAGTGTTTTGGGAGGGTGCAGCACCAACAAGCTCGAGGCTATGGAACTTTGTTAAACTTACTTTATTTTTACATACAAGTAAGCATTAGTTTTCGTACAATGCGGACTCACTTTGTCCGACCTTCAGCCGTTTTTCGAGCCTACCAACACTTCATCAAGCTAATTTATATATTCTTATATGAGTGCACATTCATTTTTTTTGGTTACACAACTTTGTCAACCCTTCATGCATTTTCTCGCTTGAACTTAGAGCCTAGGGGCATTTTCTCGTCCATCTGCACGAGCTCTGGCAGTTGACAGCCCTGACTCGTGCCCCGCATGGCCTGTCGCATGATGTTGAGGAGTTGACATGATGCTCACTAGGATTGACATTGCACACGTCTCATTGTTTAGCTGTGGCATGTGAGTTACATTTTGTATGGGTTGTTTTGAACGCATCACGGATCTCAGTGGCATACCTCCTCTCCCATGACCTCTTTCCTGACCATGCAAAACATTGGTTCCAAGCCTCCACTTGCTGATGCTCCGGAGCGTGTTCTTGGGATCCATGGAGCGTGACTGGCTGTCGACGCTTGCTGTTCCGATTTGCAACCCACCAGTATTTTCGGCCTGAATCCCACATGCGGAATCAACATGAAACTGAGAGGTTCTTTCACACCAAAAATAGGAACGCTAAGTGAGTGCAATTGGTCTGTATACGTGCAATTGATTTCACTCATACCTTTCGATTTATGCAACCTCTGTTTACCATGATACAAAAATGAACAAAAAAACTTTGGAACATTCTCTTCTCTCTGTTCACTTTTGAGGGACCGACAACCGTCACGTGCAATTTATCGATTTAACCTAATGCATCTTAACATCCAGGTTAGATGAAAAATCGTGTTGTTATCGACACAAAAATTGTGTTGGCACAACACGATGTACCCAATTTTAACCCCTCTCTCACGAGTAAATGACCTAATTCCCGCTTACGTGTGTGTATATTGCGAGTATGGATTACAAGGTTACTCGTAAGATGTGGATTGTGTAATGCGTGCCCTCTAGGATTATTCATGCTGCGACCTCATATACCCGGCCAAAGATGTGCAGCTCCAATCTCTGCAATTCGTTCCTAGTTGCCCTATCTCGGCCGAAGACCTACAGGGATTACGGGGTTTTGGGGCAAAGATTAGTGTCACCCAATCCTGGTGGGTTGGATCCCTGTTTGGTTAGGGGCTGGATTGGCCGGCCGGGATCAGAGCCCGATCGACGTGGCCGGGCTGCGTTGGCGGGCTTCGTTCGGGCGTGGATCTTCCCGGCCCGATCCAACCCGTTCGTTCCACGGGGCCCAGAGAAATCTGCTCCGATCCGTGGAACGGTTCCACGAACCAGGCGACGCGACAGAAGCTGCGAAACCCTAGTAAGCTCGCGGCGAGGCGGCGCAGGAACTCGCACGAGCGGAGCCGGCGACGAGTCCATCCCCGGCGATCACCGGCTCCTACTCCGGCGAAGAAACCCGCCTTCACCCCGGTAGGCTCTCCACCCCGTCTTCTTTTCTCCCTCGCTTCTCCTCCACTCCCGATCCGATCCCCTCGCTCGATCCCGTCGCCTCTCGCCACCTCCTGGACGCCCCCTAACCATAGATCTGCGGGATCGGGCGAGCGATCCGCCCGGATCCCTGGAGGAGGCGGTCGGATTCTCGTCTCCTTCCGGCGCCGCGAGCTGGTTCCGCTGTAGCCTGTACGGGATGCCTTCGATTTGCCGTACGACGTAGCTAGCCTCGTGCATTACGGTTTGGCCGCGTGCGCAGTGTTGCCGTTCAGCTTGGGCCAGTTTTGAAGTAGCATGGTAGGAGGAGTTTGCTGGTGAGGTTGTACCATTGATGACCATCTATATGCTTCAAGGCCATGTAGGGAGAATGGCTCATTACTGGTTTCTGGTTCATTTGTCACGTCTCTGAGTTTTCATCTATTTTCTGTTGGCATGCCTGTGTAGCAGTAGAGCTGAGCTCCTGATGTTTGTGTGCGTGCAGGGACCATGAGTCGTCAGCAGCAGCCCGCCCCTCTCAGGGCTTCGGCCAATGGAGCCCCCCACCGGAAGCTCGACAGGGAGGGTAGTGGAAGGCATGATGGTAAATCGCACCTGATGAGAACTTCATCTGGTGGGTTCACCGGTGCCGGTGAGTATCTTATCCCGCCTTGCATTGCATACTGTTGATTGAGAAGATCTGCTGTTGATGGTGTTCTATCTGGGTTTAGAAAATGGAGGCAAGCTGGGGCATACAAACCCTTCACGGGATCGTCTAGTCTATGTCATGACGCAGTTTATTGGCCATCATGTGGATGTGCATGTCAAGAATGGATCTATCATCTCTGGAATCTTCCATGCAACAAACACTGATAAAGACTTTGGTACAGCTCTTTCTCTTTGTTCTTCGATCTATCTGTGTGCTTTTTTAGAACCTTTTTACCATCTGTTTACTTCTCCCTTGATGACCTTTTTTCCTAGCTTCCTAGATTCTATTTTCTATTGCATGCTGTGTGTACTTAGAATCATCTCTTGTTGCAGGAATTGTCTTGAAAATGGCACAACATACTTCTATTGGAGGGCAAAGTAATCCTACTGATGTTGTAAGAAAGCCTGAGACTATGATAATACCAGCACGAGAGCTTGTTCAAGTTTTTGCCAAGGTTTGTTCTCCTAACAAACAAACAAACAAACAAAACCACAAACTAATAATGAGTCACTTGACCGTGGTTACACTAGTTTACTTGCTTCATTGCTGGTTTAATGAGCACCATGAATGTAACTTTGGACTTAACTTGCATGTTGCATGAACTATTGCTCTGTTTTATGGCATTATTTGTGCGAGTGCAATGACTACCTCTTGATAAATCACTAGGATGTAACACTTGGCGGTGATGAGCTACCAAAAGGTCATGTCCATGACAAAAGGAAAGACTTAATGATAGATTCTGCCATCTCTCGTTCTCACTTCCCTGAAGAGAGGGAGCTTGAACGCTGGGCACCAGACGAAGGAGATTCAGATTGCATCGAATTGGAAAAATTTGACCGGAAGGGGCATAGGTACTGAAAAACTAAGTGAAGGCTTATCTTTACATTTGTAACATTCAATTTTCTTACAGTGATGCAAATGGTCATATAAGTGGTAATCACATTGACTTGATTTACCTAGATTTGTTCCTTAATTAGCTGCTAATAGCCGTACACATGCAAATCTTCCTTGTTACATACTTACATTCTGTTAAACATGCCATGTTATTGCGATGTATAATTGGTTTATAAAAGCAGCCAATTATTCTTTCTTGTAAGATCACCGAAGCTACGAAAATATTTACGTGCTATGGCAGTATATTGCTTTGTCAATGATTAGGCAATTTTTGTTTAGGTTAATGTCGCAAAATTCTTGCATAAGTTTAACGTTTTGGATGGAAATCTCGTTATTATCTGTGCTCACATCATCAGCAACTTGATAGAAACTATGATTTTTGGACATCCCTTGATGGAAAGGGCAATTCTTTATTTTATATCATGAAAATGATGGTGTATTACATATTTTTCTTGTTCTTATATTTATTTTGTAATCATGATGATTAATGCTCAATATGTTGGTAGGAGCTGGGACCAGTTCGAGACAAATGCAGCTTTGTTTGGTGTAAAGAGTACTTTTAATGAAGACCTGTATACCACAAAACTTGAGCGAGGTCCTCATATGAGAGAGCTTGAAAAGCGTGCTTCAAGGATAGCCCGAGAAATAGAGGGTGAAGATACAGACGATCTGCATCTTGCTGAGGTAGGTCTCTCTGCACCCCCCACCCCCCCCCCCCCCCCCCCCCCCCACACACCCACACCCACAATAAGTTATGGAAGTTTCACAAACTTTTTGCTACTGCTCGTGCTATGCTTCGTGAACAGTAGAGGATTGTTAGTAAACTGTGTAAATATATAAAATACAGACACATGCACAATAATTTATATGAAATGTTGAGGCTACTTGCGCAGGAAAGAGGTTTATACGTGGATGAAGACTTGGAGCAGGATGAAGAGATAAAATATTCTGCAGTTCGCAGGGATACCGATACTTCCAAACTTAAATCCTTTATGAATGTGCCAAGCAGTGCACATTCTTTTGATCCGCTTACCAGGCCAGGCAGCATTGATACCAAGGATTTGTCGGTGTGGTCATCAACAATGGTATGGAAATGCGACCTTACATATGCTGTATTCCCACAACTTGGCACGATTTTCGATGTGCAGTTTTAGCATTAATATTTATACTACTCCCTCAGGTAGTTTTTTTAAAACTACATGCATGCCTTATAAACTGTATCTTATCTTATCTTATGGAGTATAAGTTAGTATAAATAGTCTTAAATTTGCATGAGTGTATCCCACAGTCAAACAATTTAGGCTGTATGCTACTGTCATTGTTTTAGCTGGAACAAGTTTGGTGAATCTTTTGCCTTTCCTCATGAATACGCCACATGTATTTTGTAACTACTAGGCTTGAGTGAATGTATTATTTCTTCATTTGGAATTTCTAAGAGGTTTCCATTCTGAGATATCCCGACTATAAGCGACTGTGTTCAGAATTTAAAGTTCAATAAGTAGATCTTCTAAATACATTCAGCAACACCTTCTCTTAGATGGTACCAATTTATGAAACAATGAATAATCTAATGCATTAATTTATGCCTATTTTTTTTAAAATGGTACCGTCCATGGTAAATATGTCAGTTTGTATTTTTGACTTTCAGGATGAAGAATCATCTTCCCATATATTTGGTGATACCAATTTGCCTTTCACTGCTGCAACTGGCGAGCTAGCATCTGAATACCAATCAAACAAGCTTTTGCCTGCTGATGCCAACAGGTGTAATTTTTGTTGTTGTTGCATAGGTCGCAAGTTACCCTTTTTACGTATTGGTTGATTCATCATGGACGCATGCCTCTCCTTAGTCCTTATATGTAGATGAATTACTTGATCCCTAAGTAATACCCTATCTATGAGGAATATTGTCTCTAATTCAATAGATAGTCTTAACAAATCCCACATGCCCAGATAATGGCTTTATACTCCTTATTTAAATCACTAGGGATGACTTATCCTTGTATCTTACAGTTGCTGAATGCCACTCTTTTTACTTTGTGGGCACTCTAGGCCACCTGTCATATACTCATTTTCTAGGTATGGACTTGTGGTGATCAATTTGGTTGCACATAGAATATGGTTTACCTCAACTTTGTGTGGCTGCTTGTCTCAGACTGTATGTACGACTTCTATGCACTGTTTTTGTTCAACTACTTCGCTATTATATTACTGTGGTTGGACTTTTGTCATACTGAGGCTGAACTTAGTTTTTTTTTCTACTCAAGCTAAAGGTTGATACGGCTGGCTTACTAGATGGTTGTCTTGTGGAATAAGCTACTCCCTCTGATACAAAATAATTGTCGCTCAGTCGGATGTATCTAGCACTAAAGTATGTATAGATACATAATATGGATAGGAGGGAAGGACATGTTTTGGCTAGCTGTGCTGCAAACTTATGTCAAGCGTAAGATAAAGAGTGCATGCACTAGCTTGTTAGTACTATCTAGAGTTTATCAACCTTGATATGGTACTGAAATAATGCTATCAGCTGATCACCATCTTTTGTCTATGAGTTCCTATTTTTTGTTTTTGACATTTCATTTATAGGACTTCAATCTATTATTGGTTCGTCCTCATTATTTACCATTCGGGTTACTTAACTGGGAAGTCCATTATTTACCGCCCCAAAGATTGATGCTCTAGGATTTAGTGATTGACATCTGGGTCCTATTTTATCACATAGTATTCATCTGGATTACCATGTGGTCTTATGTAGTCTGGCCAAGGAAATTGATGACCTAGAATGGCTTACATATGCAAAGTTGTTTAAAACTTCAAGTATACAGGTGGTCTTATTTTTGGCTGAAAAGTAAGTTGAAAACATAACTTGCGGGTTATAGACCTCAACTGGAAGCATGCTACTAGGATATCGGTTTTACCTTGATTATGAAACCTATGTTATTCGTCACTTGGGCTGCTTATAAATTTATAGATGTGTTCTCTCTGTTGCTGTTCTCTCAGTACGATATCTGCTTATCGTAGTTTCCTGAAATATGGTTCATTAATAGGCAATTAGGCATACCTCTGTGGTTTGCTGGGGGCTACCACCAATTTTTCAATCTGGAATTGTGGTGCTTATGCTATGTTTTTTGCACTTAGGCATACATCACTAATTAAATACCCTTCTCCCCATGCACTGTCTTATACCTGCTTGCTTTTTCCAATATGCTGCTCAGCGGGGACATTCTAGGATAACAGACTTGAGTAGAAATATATTGATCTGTAGCATGCCGTTTGACACATTACTGTTAACCTTAGGCTGGATGATAAGCGAAGTAAAGATAGTGGCGATGACAAAGGCAACAGGAACTTGCGACCTGAGAACACTGTAAGCTTCCCTCGTTGATAACATGAGCACTGCTCGTGCCTGAATCCAGTCATTTTTGGTAATATAAATATGAAAGCACGTTGTTTCCGTACCTGAATTCAGATTGTCTTCTTTTCTTGTTCACTGGCAGTTATCTCAAGGGGGTAGACCGCTGATTTCTGAAGGTGAGCAGAAAATTTATGCTTCAGTTGGAAGTTTAATAAATTAATGCCCTTGCCCTGTTTAAAATTTATTGTTGTCACTAGGATTTCATGGGTGGCTGTTAGCTCTATCATTAATGTTTATTCTTTATTTTATGGGTTTGTCTGGTACTTGAGTCCTTTATGAGATGTTGAATTAGAAAATAAAACATCGTGATGTATTGTTCTGTTTCGTTGCATTTGTTGACCCATGATAAATTATATCCCTTAATTATCACATGAATGTATTTTTTGACCCTAAAACTGTGAGGCAACAGCCCCACAGCACTTTTATTACTCAAAAAGAAAACCACTGTACAGAATAATTACAAAAAGGGAAAAGAAAATACTTACAACCTATAGAAGGTAAGCGACCATGACATCAAAACCGCATGATGTTTCCCCAAAGAAGTAAGACCTATGCAAGCCTAGTGTAAAGCACTAATCCAGGCAACAAAAGGAGGTTCGAGGTGCGCTTACCGTATGACAAGTTTGGCTATGGAAATGTTATGAGGACGCATGAAGTGAGAATTGGAGATGAAGCCTGGCCAACATGTGAGTGCACATGCAACAAACCAAAGTTGCTTCACCTCCCTTACTCACATGTACTTGCTGCTTGCGGGCAGATTGGGTTGGCCGCCATCTCGTTCGTGTCTCCATATTTCCTGAAAGAGTCTGTCCTAAATACCTGGACAGGTGAGATGGTTGGATTTCGCGCCATGGGTAATTTCAACAGTGTTGATCCTGCAGAAAGGCAGTACATCCCTGACCCAAGACTAATGCGTACTGGTAGAGGGCGACGACAGTGCAAGCGCATCCGTAATGATATGGATCAATCTGAAGCCGGAGGCCCTACTAGGCAGTGTTTTCTCTGCAACGCGTTTGGCCACAAGGACGACAATTGTCCACGATTCGGGACTGGTGGAGCTGGTACTAGTGGTCAAGGGAACTAGAGCTATTCGTATTATGTTTTAAATTTGCAATAAATGTGTGGAACTATGTCTCTATTCGTACTAAGTGTGGCATTATGTTTTAAATTTGTAATATGTGTGGAACTATGTCTCTATTCGTACTAAGTGTGGCATTATGTTTTAAATTTGTAATATGTGTGGAACTATGTCTCTATTCGTACTAAGTGTGGCATTATGTTTTAAATTTGTAATATGTGTGGAACTATGTCTCTATTCGTACTAAGTGTGGCATTATGTTTTAAATTTGTAATAAATTTAGAACTTTGACTCTATTTGTACTAAGTGTGGCACTGTATTTTTATTCGTATTGAATGTGGCACTGTATTTTAAATTCGTAATAAGTGTGGAATTATATTACTATTCGTACTGAGTGTATGTTTTAAATTTTGCAGGAATGGAGAGGGTATACTTGATTAATGATGCCGTGGATAAGAAGCATCGTGCTAGGATATTGCAGCAACGTAGGCTCGAAACCCTTGTCACTCGTGGACCTAGGGAAAACTGGCAGATACACCCTGCTTGGATTGATAGGTATGTGTTCAAATTAAGTTCTGATTACACATTTTATACATGTTGAGACACTATACCCGTAAACTAAACATGTATGTTGTTTTGTACAAACAGGTTGAAGTGGGCCGGGCTTTTACCGTTGGCGCGGCTAGTTGAGGCCACACGTCAGTCTTTACGCCTAAAGATTGACCACTCCCTGCTCACTTGCTTAGTTGACAGATGGAGGCCCGAGACGCACACGTTTCACTTTCGTTGGGGTGAGATGGCGCCCACACTGGAGGATGTGTCTTTCTTGTTGGGTCTTCCTTTGGCGGGCACGCCCATAGGACCGTTGGAGGCTCCGGCTAATTGGGAGCAAGCTATGGCCGAGCGTTTTCAGGGTATTAATCCCGCCGCTAGGCCATTTGGGTCGGAGGATCACGGACCCAAGCTTGAGTGGTTGGTCGATTTTCAGGTTAGTTCAGATTTTTAAAATGTTTTACCTAACATGATCTTTCTCATTTCTCAACGTACTTTCTTCGCTACATACAGGTACAGAAATTTCCGGGGTATCCAGGCGTCCCACTCAATGGGACACAGATCACTCGGAGCCTGGAGGCATACATCATTTGGCTGCTCGGAAAGGTTATGTTCACTGAGAACCACGTCAGCACTATCAGCGCGAGGTACATCCCTATTGCACGTGAGATCGCGGAAGCCACAGAGCGAGGGCAAATCGTGCAGAGGAGTTGGGGGTCTGCTGTGTTAGCTGCTACGTACCGAGGTATGTGCAACGGGTGCCAACTTGTTGCGGCAAATGCAGGTCTGCTTGGATGTCCTCTATTATTGCAGCTCTGGTCGTGGGAGAGGTTCCCTATCGGACGACCAGACGTACACGCTGAGCAGGCTTACCCGGTGACCCCGTTGTTAGACGCTGAGAGGATAGACTTGCCTACTTTCGGTACATCTGGACGCGTCGTGAGGTATGTGTACATATCACAATTTAACGTATTGCATGTGATGTCACTAATTTTGTTTCCTGCAGAGACGCTATGCTCAAGATAACATGCGGAATTGCTACGAGGCTTTCACCGAGCAGTTTGACTACTTGAGCGACGGTGCGGTTCTCTGGCAGCCGTACACGGCGGCTGCTATGCACGCTAAATACCCGGGTGGTATCTCCACGCTCTGCACGAGAGATTAACTACTGGATGACAAAATCGAAGATCATCTTCGATGTATTCGTGGAGGAGATGGCCCAGCAGCGGGTTATGAGGCAATTTGGTCGACGACAACTTGCACTTCCTCCGCCAACGGATAATCCCGTCCCACCCATCATTCACGGGTATGTATTTCTATGCGTTCCAAATTTTTCCACATGTTACAGCTAGTTAAATGACGAGCACACATCACAAATGTAGGTTCTCAAGAAAAGGAACAAACAAGACCAGGCAACAGTGGCTTCAGAGGCTTCAGCCGTACATCGCAGAGTGGCACAGTGCCACAGAACAAGTCTGGGTGGAGCCTCTCGAGTTTGATCCGGCACTGTTCGAATCCTATTTAGCGGTTTATAGCACCTCGACACGAGTGCGCATCCTGCATCATGAGCACCCTGAGGCGACACCGGCCCCTTCTACGTGGGATATGTACCCAAGCCAGTCTACTGCAGGCACCAGACAGTACGCCGTAAGTTCATTCCCCCTATTGAATGCATGCATGCTTTACCTACGTTTCATTAAAAATTCTTGTCCAAATTACAGGCTCAGTTGACACACGAGCTGCAGACTGATGTGGCCAACTACGCTCGTTCGCTTTCGAGCGGACCACTACTTGAGCGCCCGCCGCATTACTCTTGGGTGCGGCGCTTCGAGGAGAGGCTCCGACGTATCTACGAGGTGATCACTTGCACACGTTCTGATGTTGATCCGCGTCAGACAGCAATGCGGCCACCTCGTCGTTCCCAGCCACAGACGCAGCACACTCCTGAGCAGCCGCAACACACTCCTGACCAGCCGCAGCACACTCCTGAGCAGCCGCAGCACAGTCCTGAGCAGCCGCACCGACACCAGCCGCGACCACGTCTACCTACGCCGAGACCACCGCCGCCTGACCAGGCTGGAGGTTCGTCGTGGCAGCAGCAGCAGCAGAGCCCAATGTCGGGCGGCTTCATTCTTCGTCCACCACCCCAGCCAGAGGGTATGTATTTTGTTATCTCTTCTTTTCGATATTAACCATGGTACAATTTCGTCTACTAAGTTTTTATGTTGCCTCTGTCAGGGTATCAGTCTTCCATGTCCGGCCAACAGTTGTCTGGATCAACGTGGGGGAGTGAGCAGGATGCGTACAACTATCACGACGCATGGATGGGCGCGTACAACACTCCTCCACCACAGCCCACACAGGAGACACAGCAGGACCACGACGAGTCCCTGGTTCCTGCACGTCAGGTTAGGCCACCGAACAGGCTTGGATGGACATCGCCGCCTAACCCACCACCTACCGTCGTGCCAGACGTCGTTGAGACTTGTCTACGTATGTACCAGACATATTTATATCTATGTATGAGACATATTTATATCTATGTATGACACATATTATTATCTATGTATGAGACATATTTATGTTCGTATGTATGACACATATTATTATCTATGTACGAGACATATTATTATCTATGTACGAAACATTCCACATTGCATAAATTAATTTAACATACAGCACTACACGTCCACGTTACAACTTCACTACTTCTACAACAACTACTGGTACAAATATTACATGCAACTCAACGATAACTAATTCGAATCAACGACTAAACTTCCCTCTGCCACGTGCTCGTGTTGGAGGCATGAAGTCGTCATCACTATTTTCATCGACGACAACCTTGGATGCACCAACACTCTTCAACTTACGTCTAGAGTTGGCTCGTTTAGGAGGCATGAAATCATCATCACTATCATCTTGAACGGCTTTCTTGGATGATCCACCACTCTTCGCTTTTGATATAGCCCTCTTCACTGTTTCAGCGTGAAGCAGATTTCCAGGCCCATCAGGACATGCGCCAAAAAGCATTTCCATCCAACCAAAATGAGGGATCTCTTTGTTCACAAACTGTCCATCGGCAGGCCAGTGCTGGACATAACAAAATCAGGGAAAAAAGTTAGTACGATAACACTAGATTCTAACATAATATAAATTCGGTACTCAGTTACCTTCACGTGAAATGCATAGGCCTCCGGCGAAAAATGGATTATCTTTGACTTAGGTGTCATAGGCATGTCCCTAAGCCCTGCCTCAATACCTTTTAGCTCATTAATTCTCTGCCACTTCCACCGCCACCCATCAATTTCATCTGAAATTTCTTCAGGGCTCATCTGGATTTTGTTTTTTTTGGCTATAATTTCTCCCACCTCACGAATGTTTCCCCACTCACTAATTAGCTCCCTATAAGAGCTCTTCGGCCTACCCTCCCTAATACTACCTTCAGTCCATATTGCGGCGTGATACAGAACACACCACGACCTATGCTCCGAACTAGGACCCGAACTACCAGACATCGTTCCTATCCGACTGAGAAAATAACCACACACCACACCCCTCCTCCATCACCAAATCTACTGGGGTATATATATAGGCTCACCCGGGAGAAGAAGAGCGGGAGAAAAAAGGCGGGAGAAAAAAGGCGGGAGGTAAATGGCGGGAGAAAAAAGGCGGGAGGAAAATGGCGGGAACAAAATGGCGCGAGAACTATGGCGGGAGAAATATGGCGGGAGAAGAAGGACGAAATATGGCGGGAGCGCGAATGTAATTCGAATCAGGAGTTGCGTGCACTAATCGGATTTAACAGAACGGATAACAGAACGGATACGGAAAATAAACCGCTGCCATGCATCGCCATGCAGCAATCGTGCACGATCAGCACTAATCGTCTTGGCCCTGGACGATTGGACTAATCGTCTTGGCCCCAGACGATAGGTCCTATCGTGGACGAGCAGGTCCTCTGTCGCTCTCTGTTGCACGCAGCCGACAGACGATAGGCCTATCGTCCTGGCCCCCGACGATAGGTTCCTGTCGTCTTGGCCCCCGATTAGGCCGCATTATTTTTGAAATACCCTCAATCCGTGTAATATTGTTCGAATTTCTGTAATAAAATGTATTATTTAAAAAAAATAGCCATTTTCTTCACCTTGCCGTCGATGCTGATGTCCCTGTACCGAAACCTCCCGGAGAACGACGTACGCCGGCCTCGTCGGAGCGTACATGGATGCGACGGAGCCGATCCGTCAGCCGGGCTGCGTACGTGTTGATCCATGCGCACGATCTTCTGGATTCGATGCTCCTCGACTAGAGCTGCGTACGCCTGGTTCCTGTCCATGCCCAAGCACTGATCTTCAGAATTCAGGCTAAATTTTCAGGTTACAGGCACCAACAGCTGTGCATGCGCTTAAATCTTCAGGTGTCGAGCCAGCTCGTAGCACACGAAGCCGCGCGACGTGTGGAGGTACATAGTGAACATTGTTGGGAGCAACGGCGAAACATCTCCAAGGGACAAAAGAGGTAGATTAATTAAGAGACATTCCCAGGAGCTCATCCCTCTATCTCGTTTCAGTGTCGAGCTGCCAAACATCGAACACGCAGAGGGCACGTTGCAGTTTTGAACGGCACTTATCGAGAAGGGGAAGGCAAGGAGATGGAATGAGAACACGGGACGGCGAATGCATTTTTGGAGGAACCGACACCTGCCGGCACAAGATGCACCATTAATTCATTAGCAACATTATCTGAGATTAGTTTCCAGGTCGGTAGCAGTCAGCATACACTTGAGACTGTCAGACCTAAAACTGAAACCCCAGCGCATGACCGAGCACTGAATCGTGCCATCCCACGGTCACTCGATCTCCACCTACGACCAATCAGCAGTGACTGAACAATTCCGTGCCATCCCACGACGCACACAACTCCTAGCTACTGGATGAGCTCAAGAACAGGCTCGAGAACTGACAGTTTATTCAGCTAACTGAAAACTAACACTGCTAACTGAAGGTGCTCGACAGTTGCTACAGTAAAACTGTCGAGATCTAACTGAATTTGTTCGTCAGGTAATAGTTTAACAGAGACGTCACCAGCAAAGTTCACCCTTGGAAAAACTCAACTGATGGTTGCAGCATCATACCATACAACATGTTTGGCGGAGGCACGTTAAGCATAACTGATCGTCATCGCTGCCTGCCGCGGTGTACAGCACGCGCATCAGATGGCTTTGGCCACGCAGAAGCAGGCGTGCAAGGTCGCCGCGGCCGGGAACAGGTGCCACACCCTCAACGTAGAGCAGAGCTGATGCTCTCGCGTTCCGATACCGCCAGCTCCTCCATGTCCTTGGCGTTCGCGGCCTGTGATCATGCCGTCCCCTTGCCTGAACCTGTTCTCCAGCACCTTGGTGAATGCGCTTCTCATGGAGCAGTCGACGCGGTCACGGCCGAAGCTCTCTACGCCGCCGCATTCCTGTTCCGTGTGCGCCGCGCTGGTGGCCATGCCAGGCACACTCTCAGAGATTATCTTGCCGGCGGCGAGCGCCAAGCACGGAGTCGACGATGGTCGTGCATGCCGCTGGATTGGAGCATGCGCGCAGCGACGGGACTATGCCAGGCGACGTCTACACGCAGCAGTTACCTGGATGGGGATATCGCTGACTTCGGGTCCACCTCATCGACGTGACGCCGTGACGGCCTCGGGTCCCGGTGAGTGCTCGGTCCGCCACCGTGTGTTCCGGTGAGACATCGAGTTTCCATCGTGTGTTGTGTGTCCAGGCCCGCGCCATCGACACCGGCAAGGCCTCAGTCCGACGCCATGAGCGCTCTCTGCGACGCCGTGTTGGCCCTCTGCATGGTGCTGACAGTCAGGTACTCAGGTACCCATGGTGTGAAGAAATCTAGAGCTCGATCATTTGATTTCCGCCCGCCGTGTCCAGCGTTGTGGATCATCAACACTAGTTAACTTGGCATGCTGCTGCTGGCATATACAGGTCAGAACACTCCACTCCTTGATTGGCATCGATATACTGTATGGTATGGGAGGTGTTTGTCGCCGGCAGTGTAGCTTGCAGAGTGTTGGCCAGGCACACGGTGGCTGCTCTGACGGTTTATCCAGGACAATTTCCTGTTGGTCCAAGGGCAGGTCCGCCGCCTTCACCGTGCGAAGCGGCCCTCCATGTTAGTCAAGCTGGACATCGCCAAGGCGTTCGACAGCGTCTCGTGGGTTTACCTCCTGGACATGCTGAAGGCGAGAGGCTTCAGTCAGCGTTGGTGCGACTGGATTGCACTGCTGCTCTCCACTGCCTCCTCGCGTGTCATCCTCAACGGAATCGTCGGCGATCGAATACGGCACCGCCGTGGGCTGCGGCAGGGAGACCCTCTGTCTCCCTTCCTCTTCATCCTTGCCATGGAACCCCTGCAGCGTATCCTCGCGCTGGCTGTTGAGGAAGGGGTGCTCTCGCGTCTACGTGGCCACGCCAATGGTGTGCGGACGTCGCTGTACGCGGATGACGCAGTCTTCTTCATCAACCCCGTCAAAGAGGAGTTCGAAGCAGGCCGTCAGATCCTGCAGCGTTTCGGCGAGGTCTCGGGACTCTCTGTCAATTTTGCCAAGACTAGCGTCATTCCTATTCGCTGCGAGGCTCTGGACGTCGCCGACATCGTCTCCCCCCTTGGGGCCCGGCTCGCTGCCCTGCCGTGCAAGTTCTTGGGCCTTCCGCTTAGCCTGCGCAAGCTGCGGAAGGTGGATTTCCAGCCCCTCCTCGACCGCATTGCGAGTCGGCTAGCCTGTTGGAAGGCGAAGCTTCTGTCCGCGGCAGGGAGGCTAGTGCTCCTCAATGCTGTCCTCTCCGCCCTATCGGTATACTGGATCTCGGTCCACGCCATGCCTGCTTGGGTACGGAAGGAGATTGATCGACTCCGGCGAGCTTGGTTGTGGCGCGGTGAAGAGACGTGCCACGGCGGGCATTGCAAGGTCGCTTGGAGCAGGATTTGCCGCCCTCGGGAGCTCGGTGGGTTGGGAATTGTCGATCTTGATCGCTTCGGCACTGCGCTGCGCCTCAAGTGGCTTTGGCTGGAGCGCACGGCCACGGACAAACCTTGGATTGGCATGCCAGTTCCTTGTTCCTTGGCGGATCGAAAGATGTTTGCTGTGGCGACAACGGTTGCCATTGGGGACGGTCGTACTGCTAGGTTCTGGTTCGATAGCTGGATGGAGGGGGACGCGCCCTTCATGGTCTTCCCAGGGCTGTTCGCCGCCTCGCTCCGCAAGCACCGCCTCGTCCGTGACGCTGTGGCCAATCAGCGCTGGGTCAGCGATCTCCGCGGTCACGTTACCACGGACCTGCTGCCCGCGTTTGTCCGGCTGTGGGTCGCGGTGGCTGGCCTTCAGTTGGATGACGGCACCGTGGACAGCTTCACGTGGCGGTGTACTGACTCCGGAGCCTACTCGGCCTCCTCTGCCTACAGACTGCAGTTCCATGGATCCCTGTTTTCGCCGCTGCAGGAGACGGTTTGGCAGACCTGGGCGCCGGCCAAATGCAGGCTGCTTGCGTGGCTCTTTGTCCAGAACCGCGTCCTCACGGCGGACCGGCTGCTGGCTAGACGATGGCCGAACTCCTACTTCTGCCCGCTGTGTATGCGGAATCTCGAGACGGCGGAGCATCTGCTGGTGGAGTGCCCTTGGTCGCGCTCACTGTGGTTCAGAGTTGCCGACAAGTTCGGCATTGCTCTGCTCCGCCCGGATTCGTGGCAGGCCTCTCCGTTGCCTTCGCTCACGGCGTGGTTGGCATCCCTCTCGGCGGCAGCTGGAACTGCAACCAAGACGGCGAAATCGCTGGCGCTTCTCGTCATTTGGGCGATTTGGCACGAGCGGAACGGGCGAATCTTCAGGGACGCTCGGCGCTCCCCGGCGTCTGCTGCCCAGGAGGTGTTCGACGAGGCTGCTTCTTGGGCCTTGGCGGGCTGTCGGCACTTTCGATGTCGCGAGTAGTTGCTTTACCTTTGGGCTAGGCCCGTGTTCTGTAATTTCTTGGCTACTTTGAGTTTCTGTAACTCTCCCCTCTATCAATATATAACGCAGATCTCCTGCGGTTTTCCTTAAAAAAAAAAAGAAGTAGCAACATGCACCGTTAAGATCATATGCTTAGTCCCACTCCCTCGTTATCTGAACTAGCTCGGGCTACCTGCACAGACTATCTCTGCAAGGAAAAGCTTGGATCCGAATTATGAACAGAGTTATACGTACGTTACGTGAGTAAGGAGTAACTAGTACGGTCACGATGACATCGAGCGCACACGGCAAGGAAGGCCGTCACGTGTCATGTAATTAGGGTGCTAAGTTCTCTGCTTCCTACATCAAACGGTAAAAGGTTGTAATTTTCTCAGCCACTATCCATTCCCGCAGACTAACTGGTGCCCAATTTTTTCTGAATCATTTCATCTTGTCATTGACCTTCTCACTAAGACTAATTACCCAAACAACATCTTGTAATTTAGGCAAGATATACTAAGTAGCAAACCCTTGGTAAAACGGTGATAAGATTTGCACTTAAATGTTAAGTTGCCACTAGTTTGTAACGGAGGTCTTGTGAGCTCTGGTTTATCGACCATATCAACAACTAAGAATGGATTAGCATTGAGAGGGGGTTGGGGGGGGGGGGGGGGGGGGGGGGGTCGTCAGAGGATGGATCACGCACGGAGTCAGGGGGTCGCGTCGCGGCGGCGGCGATTGACATTGTCGCCCAGCGTTCTCTCGCCGGAGCAATCTGCTTGCTCGCCGTTAAGCGGACCGGAGGGGTCACGCTTGTCATGCCTACATGAGGAAGTCTCTTCGGAGGAGGGCGATGACTGTGTGCCCGAGACTCTGTTTGACGCCGCCATGGAGGTGCTGGACGAGGAGGCGCTAGAAGCGGGATGGACGGCGGTGATTAGGAAGAGTTGGAAAACCGACGAGGAGCTAAACCCGAGACTGTTGGCAATTTCCATGTCCCATGACTCCCTGTACACGAATTCTGGGAATAGTCAAAACTCATATTTTTCATAATTTTTTTTGGGCGTTTCCATGGGCTATAACCCACTATTTTGGATCCCGGTGAGATTTTTAGATCCCGTGACACCCGGTACACGATTTTAGGGGATCGTCAAAACTCATCATTTTCATGTTTTGTCCGTTTCCATGGGCTATAACCCACCGTTTGGGGGCGGGGGCAATTTCTATATCCCATGACCTCCCGGTACACGATTTTAGGGGGATTGTCCAAACTCGTCCTTTCCATGTTTTTGGCCGTTTCCGTGGGCTAACCCATTGTTTTGGGTCCCGGGCGATTTTGAGGTCCCGTGACCCCGACACACGATTTTTTTGGGATCGTCAAAACTCATCGTTTTCATATTTTCAGCCGTTTCTGTGGGCTATAACCCAATGTTTTGGGTCTTGGGGGGATTTCCAGGTCCGTGACCCCCGGGTACACGATTTCACGGGTATCGTCAAAACTCGTCGTTTTCATGTTTTTGGGCATTTTTGTGAGCTATAACCCATTGTTTTGGATCTCGAGGCGATTTACAGGTCCCGTGACCCCTGCTACATGATTTCGGGGGATCCTAAAACTCGATGTTTCATGTTTTTGGTCGTTCCCGAGGGCTATAACCCACTGTTTTGACTCCTTTGACGATTTCCAGGTCTTGTGACCCTCAGGTACACGATTTTACGGGGATCGTCATGACTTGTCGTTTTATGTTTTTTTGTCCTCCCGGGATGATTTCCAGGTCCCGTGACACCCGATACAAGGTTTTTGGGGGATCGTCAAAACTCGTCGTTTTTATGTTTTTCGGCCGTTTCTGTGTGCTATAACCCACTGTTTTGGGTCCTGGTGTGATTTCCAGGCCCCGTGAACCCCGAGTACACGATTACACGGGTATCGTCAAAACTCGTCGTTTTCATGTTTTTGGCCATTTTCGGTGGGCTATAACCCACTGTTTTGGGGCCTAGGGCGATTCTAGGCCCTATGACCCCAAGTACACGATTTCACAGGGATCGTCAAAACCCGTTGTTTTCATGTTTTTAGCCATTTCCGTGGGTTATAACCTAATATTTTGGGTCTCGGGCGATTTCCAAGAGCTCGTGACCCCTCGTTACACAATTTTAGGGCGATCGTCAAAACTCGTCGTTTTTAGGGTTTTTTGCCGTTTTCGTGGGCTATAACCCACTGTTTTGGGTCCCCGACAGATTTCCATGTCCCATGACCCCCCGGTACGTGATTTGAGGGGATCATCAGAACTCGTTGTTTTCAAGATTTTGGTCGTTTCTGTGGGCTATCACCCACTGTTTTGGGGCCCGGTGAGATTTCTAGGTCTCGTGACACCCGGTACACGATTTTAGGGGGATCGTCAAAACTCGTCGTTTTCATTTTTTTTTTGTCCATTCATGTGGGCTAT
Organism: Poa pratensis; assembly: GCA_947311845.1. Taxonomy (NCBI): domain Eukaryota; kingdom Viridiplantae; phylum Streptophyta; class Magnoliopsida; order Poales; family Poaceae; genus Poa; species Poa pratensis. The sequence continues at coordinate 37,468,222 of CAMZMU010000111.1, read as the reverse complement.
AACTCCTTGTTTTCGTACACGAGGCGATTTCAATGTCCCATGACCCCCCCGGTACACGATTTCAGAGGGATCGTCCAAACTCGTTGTTTTCAAATTTTGCCGTTTGCGTGGGCTATATTAACCCACTGTTTTGGGTCACCTGATGATTTCCAGGTCTCGTGACCCCGATATAATATTTTTGGGGGATCGTCAAAACTCGTCGTTTTCATGTTTTTACCCACGGTTTTGAGCCTCGGGGCGATTTCCAGGTCCCAAGACCCCCGATGCACGATTTCATGTGGATTGTCAAAACTCCTCGTTTTCATGTTTTTGGCCGTTTCCGTGGGCTATAAGACTATAACCCACAGTTTTGACTCCTCGTTGTTTTCATGTTTTCGGCCGTTTCTGTTGGCTATACCCCACTGTTTTGGGTCCTGGGGCGATTTTGAGGTCTCGTGACCCCTATGTACATGATTGCACGGGGATCATAAACACTCATCGTTTTCTTGTTTTTGCCCGTTCTGGTGTGCTATAACCCACTCTTTTGGGTCTCGGGGCGATTTCTAGGCCGTGTGACCCACGGTACAAATTTTGATGGGGGATCATCAAAACTCGTCGTTTTCTTGTTTTTGACCATTTTCCGTGGGCTATGACCCACTGTTTTGGGGTCCTTGGCGATTTTGAGGTCCATGACACCCCGGTACGTACAGGATTTCACGCGGATCGTCGAAAGTTCAAAACACGTTGTTTTTATGTTTCCTTGGGTAATAACCCACTTTTTGGTTCCCGGGGCAATTTCCAGGTACCGTGACCCCCCGATACATGATTTCATGGGGATCGTCAAAACTAGTCGTTTTCAATGTTTTTTAGCTGTTTTGGTGGCTTATAACCCATTGTTTTGGATCCCAGAGCAATTTCTAGGCCCTCTGATCCCCCGATACATGATTTCACGAGGATCGTCAAAACTCGTCGTTTTCAATCTTTTTTGGCTGTTTCGGTGGGCTATAACCCACTGTATTGGGTCCCGTGGCGATTTCCAGGTCCCGTGACCCCGGTACAAGATTTTTGGGGATCGTCAAAACTAGTCGTTTTCATCTTTTTGGTCCATTTCAGTGGGCTATAAGCCTATAACCCACCATTTTGGGCCCCTGGGCGATTTCTATGTCCTAGGACCCCTGGTATACGATTTAAGGGTGATCGTCAAAAATCGTCGTTTTCAAGTTTTTGGCCGTTTTCGTGGGCTATAACCCACTGTATTGGGTCACGTCACGATTTCCAGGTCACATGACCCTCGTATAAGATTTTTGGGGGTCATCAAAACTCGTCGTTTTCATTATTTGCTGTTTTTGTGTGCTATAACCCACTGTTTTGGGTCCCGGGGCGATTTCCAGGTCCCACGACCCCCCGATGCACGATTTCAGGTGGATTGTGAAAACTCGTCGTTTTCATGTTTTTGGCCGTTTCCGTGGGTTATGACCCACTGTTTTAGGTCCCGGGACGATTTCAAGGTCCCGTGATATTCGGTACACGATTTTTGTGGGATCCTCAAAACTCGTCGTTTTCATGCTTTTCAGCCGTTTCTGTGGGCTATAGCCCCTTTTTTTTCTGGGGCGATTTCCAAGCCGTTTGACCCACGGTACAAAATTTCACGGGGATCGTCTAAACTTGTCGTTTCCATGGTTTGGTCATTCCCGTGGGCTATCGGCTATGAACCACTGCTTTGGGGGCACTGGGCGATTTCGAGGTCCACGACACCCGGTACAGGATTTCACGCGGATCGTCAAAACACTCATTTCCTTGGGTAATAACCCACTTTTTGGTCTTGGGGCAACTTCCAGGTCCTGTGACCCCTCGATACATGATTTCACGGGATCGTCAAAACTCATCGTTTTAATTTTTTTTCGCCGTTTCAGCGCGTTATAACCCACTATTTTGGGTCCCACGACGATTTATAGGCCCTCGGACCCCCGGTACAAGATTTCACACGGATCGTCAAAACTCGTCGTTTTCATGTTTTTGGCCCTTTCCGTGGGTTCTAACCCACTGTTTTGGGTCGCCGGGCCATTTCCACGTCCCGTGACTTCCGGTACGCGATTTTAGGGGGATCGTCATAACTCGTCGTTTTCGTGTTTTTGGCCGTTTTTGTGGGCTATAACCCACTATTTGGGTCCCGTGGTGATTTCTAGGTCCTGTGACCCCGGTACAAGATTCTTGGGGGATCGCCAAAACTCGTCGTTTCCATGCTTTTTGGCCGCTCCCGTGGGCTATAGCCCACCGTTTTGGGCCCCTGGGTGATTTCTATGTCTCGTTCCCGGTAGAAGATTTTTGGGATCATCAAATCTCGTCATTTTCATGTTTTTTTGCCAATTTCGTGGGCTATAACCCACTGATTTCGGTCCCGGGGCGATTTCAAGGTCTCGTGGCCCTCGATACACGATTTTTTTGGGATCCTTAAAACTCGTCGTTTTCATGTTTTTCGGCCGTTTATGTGGGCTATAACCCACTGTTTTGGGTCGATTTCATGGGTATCGTCAAAAGTCGTCATTTTCATGTTTTTTGGCCATTTTTGTGATCTATAACCCACTGTTTTTGGTCTCGGGGTGATTTACAGGTCCCGTGACCCCCGAGTACATTATTTCAGGGGGATCCTCAAAACTGGACGTTTTCATTTCTCGGTCGTTGTCGAGGGTTATAACCTAGTGTTTTGACTCCTTCGACGATTTACAGGTCCCGTGACCCCCCGGTACATGATTTCATGGGGATCGTCAAAACTGGTCGTTGTCATGTTTTTTGTTGTCCCAGGGAGATTTCTAAGTTTCATGACCCCTCGTACAAGATTTCACGAGGATCGTCAAAACTCATCGTTTTCATGTTTTATAGCATTTTCTCTGGGTTATGACCCACTGTTTTGGGGACTCCGGGCGATTTCCATGTCCCATGACACCTCCCCTTTCCCGGCACACGATTTCACGGGGATCGTCAAAACTTGTCGGTTTCTTTAGGGTTTAGGGCGATTTCTATGTCCTTTGACCCACCGGTACACGATTTCAGGGGGATTGTGTGAACTCGTTGTTTTCACATTTTTTGGCCTATAACCCCACTGTTTTGTGTCCCGTGACCTCCGCTACACGATTTTAGGAGATCGTCAAAACTCTTCGTTTTCATGTTTTTTGTTCGTTTCCGTGGGCTATAACTCACCGTTTTGGGCTCTGTGGCGATTTCTATGTCCAGTCACCTCACGATACACGATTTCAGGGGGATTGCTGTCCAAACTCGTCGTTTTCATGCTTTTGTCCGTTTCTGTGGGGCTATAACTCATTGTTTTGGGTCACGAACCCCGGTACCAAGATTTTTGGGTCATCAAAACTCGTCGTGTCATATATTTTTGGCCGTTGGGACATCGAGTTACCATCGTGTTTGTTTGTCTAACGCCAACACTCGAGGCCAGCGCCGCGCCATCGACACCGGCAAGGCCATGAGCGCGGTCTGCGACACCGTGTACGTTGGCCCTCTACATGTGCTGCCACCAGGCTGATAGGTACGTGCTCCTCTACGGACGTGTGACGTGTCCCTCCCCAAGCCGAGCGGTTTGAACTTGAGACCACGGACGCCAACCTGCTCTCTCTCTCTCTCTTTTCCCACACCACGGACGCCAACGTAGACAGTGATAACTGAACAGAGTAAATGTGTCGAGTAGGAATTTACCAACATATATAGGTTGCTCTCCCTGAATCGATCGAGTCCTGAAGGAATCAGCAACGGTATAACCAGGAGAGCTTAGTCGGAGGGGGCGGCCGCGCCTCTACGGGCCCGGTGGTCAGGTCCTCCTACAAGTGCTCTGGGCCTTGAACGCCGCTGCGGCACAGCACTTGAGCCGTTGAGCGTCTTCGTTTCTTCCTTGCGCGTGGAGCGCTTCTGGATGTAGTCGATCGAGCACTTTGTTACTAGTATAATTATGTTAGTGCGTGCGTGGAGTAGTTAGCTAGCTATGTGCATGGCGCATGCGTTTGGCCTGTTCAAGAGTTAGTGGCCGGGGTCGCCTAGTGCGTGAGTGCATATAGGTGGTGGTGTTAGTGCGTGTGTCCACGCCTATTTAAGGCTTGTAATCATGTTTACATTAGCAAGCTAACAGAACGAGATAGACAGATAATGTGGCTGCCAAAGGAGAGAGTCTCAGCGTTCTTTTCTTTGGCCAGTGTGTGTGCGTGCGTGTGTATGTTCTGAGTTCCTTTCATGGGTGTGTTCTTGTGAGAGGGATATGAGAGAGTTGAGAGGTAGAAGAAGAAACGGCGCTGCGAGATGCAGCGCCAACACAGTTCCACCTGCTCGGCATGGCCTTGAGCCTCCAGACCGACGTGTGTCTGAAGAATTTCTTTTTTTTTAGAATCATAGCAGGAGAGCTGCTATATTTATTTCAATAGAAGAAGATGTAACAGAGTACATGGTGGAGGAGGCCAAAATGGCCTCCCCTTTGAGCACAAAAAGCGGAAAAAAAATTCAGCCGGGGTCGAAAGGCGCCCCACCGGCCTGATCAACAAGGGAAAGTGGTGCTCCAGCTCTCTTCCATAATCCTGCCTCTTCTTTGATACGAGTAGCAAGCACCCATGCTGGCAACTCCTTTTGCTGGAAAATCCTCCTGTTGCGCTCATTCCACAGCTCCCAACAAATCAGATTGGCGAGAGTTGGCGTGGACTTTTTGTTTCCCGGCAGCTCCGCTGTCCTCACTCTCCTAAACCATGAGCCAAAGGAGAGGTACTCATTCGCCCAAGAGGAAGTCTGAAACGAGTTCTCCTTGAATTCAGCTGCCGCAAGGTTCCATATTTGCCGGCTGTATGGGCATTCAGTAAATAGGTGCAGTGCAGTCTCTAGGTTTCTTCGGCACAGAGGACAGAAATATTCATTTGGCCACCGACGCTGCATCAACTTGTCTGCAGTAAGCACTCGCTCTAGCATTAGCGTCCAGATGAAGAACTTGCATCGCGCAGGTGCCCAACCTTTCCATATGATCTGTTTGTAGTCAGTTTTGGTTCCACCAATGAACTGTAGCATATATGCAGACTTTGCTGAGTATACATCGCTTTTGCCGAAACGCCACGCGATCGCGTCCGGTGTGTCATTTAGGTGTACTTGCTGCAGCAGCTCAGCAAGTGTGTCTAACTCGTCGGCGTGCTGGATGTCCAGCTTGTTCTTCAGGTCCAGGATCCATGTCTCGTTGTGCAATGCTTATTTGACAGTCCTGTTTTTTCTACATGAGATCTTGAATAATTGCGGGGCCACCTCAGCCGGCACCTTGTCAAGAAGCCAGCGATCTGTTATTTTGTTGTGATCCAAATTCAGGCAGCGGTAGTACCGCTGGGTTAAGCGGTACTACCGCCAGAGTGCTACCGCCACAGCTACCGCAACCGCTACCGCCAGAATGACCTTCTGAAGCCCTTGTCCGGTACCAACTGGTACCGCTGGCGGTACCGCCGTCGATACCGCTGAGGTGGGAAGCGAAGAACCAGCCCACGCCAGCGGTACTACCGCCCAACCCAGCGGTAGTACCGCCGCGGTGGGATCTCGTCCGGATCGGACTGCAGCCGATCTAGGGTTTTGTGCCTGTTGGGTCGTTTGCCCCCTTATATACTTCTTGTAAGCCGCCGTTCGGGATAAGTTGAGACATTGTAAATCCCTGGCGTTTGTAACCTCACCCAAATATAGTGAAGATTTGCTGGCTGGCGCCCGTGGTTTTTTCCTCTCCATTGTTCGAGGGGTTTTTCCACGTTAAAATCTCGTGTCCCCGTTGGTTTGATCTTGCTTAACTTCGTCGTTGATTTCCTATCGTTTGTAACAAGTGGTATCAGAGCCCGGTTTTGCAGCTTAGGGTTTTGCGATGGGATCGATAAAGTTTGATCTGCCGTTGCTGGACTACAAGACGAGATTTTCATTGTGGCAAGTGAAGATGCGTGCGATCCTCTCGCAAGCATCGGATCTTGATGAGGCGCTAGATGCGTTCGGAGAGAAGGCCGCAAGGGACTGGACTCCGGATGAGAAACGTAAGGATCGTAAGGCTTTGTCATTAATTCAGCTTCATCTATCTAATGATATCTTGCAAGAGGTGCTGCAGGAGAAATCCGCCGCAGCGTTGTGGCTCAAGCTGGAAGCGATCTGTATGTCAAAGGATCTAACCAGCAAGATGCACGTAAAGATGAAGCTGTTCACGCACAAGATGCAAGAAGGTGGTTCGGTGATGAATCACTTGTCGATCTTCAAGGAGATCGTGGCTGACTTAGCATCGATGGAGGTAAAATATGACGATGAAGATTTAGCTCTTCTATTGCTATGTTCACTGCCTAGTTCCTTTACAAATCTGCGAGATACTATACTCTTAAGCCGTGATACTCTAACCCTGGCGGAAGTTTATGAGGCCCTGCAAACAAGGGAAAAGATGAAGAGTATGGTGCAGTCTGACGCATCGTCCTCCAAAGGCGGCGATGCATTGCAGGTTCGAGGCAGGACTGAACAGCGAGACAACAACTACAACAACTACAACAGAGACAAGAGCAAGGACAACAGAGGCCGTTCAAAGTCCAAGGGCGAGATAAGTTCTGCAGGTATTGTAAGAAAACTAATCATACTATTGATGATTGTTGGAAGGTGCAGAACAAGAAGAGAAGGAACGGTACCTACCAACCGAAGAAAACTGACGGTAATGGTAAGGCTGATGTTGTTGCTGGTGAGGCTGATGTGGTTGCTGGTGACAGTTCTGATGGTGATTGTCTAGCTGTGTTTTCTGCATGTGTTACTCGTACTGATGAATGGATCCTTGACACTGCATGTTCTTTTCATATTTGCTGTAACAAAGACTGGTTCAGTTCTTATGAGTCTGTGCAGGCAGGAGATTTCGTGCGTGTAGGCAACGATAACAAATGTTACATTGCTGGCGTCGGTTCTGTTCAGATCAAGACGCATGATGGCATGACACGCACGTTGGATGGAGTAAAACACATACCAACCATGGCAAGAAACTTGGTCTCTCTTAGTACCCTTGACTGTGACGGGTACAAGTATACCGGAAAGGATAAACGCCTAAAGGTATCAAAAGGTTCACTTGTTGTTATGATAGGTGAAATGAATTCTGCCAAGTTATATGTTCTTAGAGGTAGCACTTTGCCTAGTACTTTTGCTGCTGCTGTTACTAAAGATGATCCAAGTAAAACTAACCTTTGGCACATGAGACTTGGACATATGAGTGAACTTGGTATGGCAGAATTGGTCAAGAGAGAACTTCTGAAGGACTGCAATATGAGTAAGTTGCCGTTCTGTGAGCACTGCGTGTTTGGTAAGCACAAACGAGTTAAGTTCAATGCTTCCGTTCATACCACGAAAGGTATACTTGATTATGTACATGCTGATTTATGGGGGCCATCACGTAAGCCCTCTTATGGTGGTGCTCGTTATATGCTTACTATCATTGATGATTACTCTAGAAGGGTTTGGCCTTATTTCCTGAAAACTAAAGATGCTACTTTTGCCGCTTTTAAGGAGTGGAAAGTTATGATTGAAAAGCAAACTGAGAGGAAGGTGAAATTGCTTCGCACTGACAATGGTGGCGAATTTTGTTCGCATGACTTTGATGATTATTGTGCGCAGGAAGGCATTGTCAGGCATCACACCATCCCGTACACACCTCAGCAGAATGGTGTAGCTGAGCGGATGAACAGGACGATCATCTCCAAGGCTCGCTGCATGTTGTCCAACGCTCGCATGAACAAGCGTTTTTGGGCTGAGGCTGCCAACACCGCCTGCTACTTGATAAACAGGTCACCATCCATCCCTCTTGACAAGAAGACTCCTATTGAGGTATGGTCTGGTGAGACTGCTGATTATTCACAACTGAAAGTTTTCGGTTGCACTGCCTATGCTCATGTTGATAATGGAAAATTAGAGCCTAGAGCTATTAAGTGTTTATTTCTTGGTTATGGTTCTGGAGTAAAAGGATATAAGTTGTGGAACCCTAAAACTAAGAAGGCTTTCATGAGCAGGAATGTTATATTTAATGAATCTGTCATGTATCAGGATAGTTTGCCTACTGATGTTGTGCCAGATTTTGCTGTTGAGGACGAACCACAGGTTCGTGTGCAGGTGGAGCACCTGAATGAGGAGCAAACTGAAATTGATGAGGAGGAACCTGAAATTGATGAGGAGGAAATTGTGCCGCCCTCACCTCCTGTTGTACAGCAACACTCCATTGCTGTTGATCGTCCAAGGAGAAATATTGTTCGACCTACCCGTTTAATTGAGGAGTGTGATATTGTACATTATGCTCTTAATTGTGCTGAACAGGTGGAGAACAATAATGAGCCATCCACGTACACTGAAGCCGTTGGTTCTGGTGATCGCGAGAAGTGGATCTCCGCTATGCAAGAGGAGATGCAGTCGCTTGAGAAAAATGGTACGTGGGATGTTGTTCGCTTGCCTAAGAAAAAGAAGACCGTTCGTTGTAAGTGGATCTTCAAGAGAAAGGAGGGTTTATCTCCTAGTGAGCCTCCGAGGTTTAAGGCAAGGTTAGTTGCAAAAGGTTTCAGTCAAATACCAGGTGTTGATTACAATGATGTTTTCTCTCCAGTTGTGAAGCATAGTTCTATTCGTACTTTCTTTGGTATTGTTGCTATGCATGATCTTGAGCTTGAGCAGTTAGATGTGAAGACTGCGTTTTTGCATGGTGAGTTGGAGGAGGAGATATACATGGACCAGCCAGAAGGGTTCATAGTGCCTGGTAAGGAGGACTTTGTGTGTAAGCTGAAAAAGTCCCTTTACGGTTTGAAACAGTCTCCTCGTCAATGGTATAAAAGGTTTGATTCTTTTATGATGTCACGTGGTTTTAAGAGGTCTGAATATGACAGCTGCGTGTACATTAAATTTGTTGATGGGTCACCTATATACTTGCTATTATATGTTGATGATATGTTGATTGCTGCCAAGAGCATGAAAGAAATCACTACCTTAAAGAAACAATTGAGTAGTGAATTTGAGATGAAGGATCTTGGAGCTGCTAAGAAGATTCTCGGTATGGAAATTACTAGAGACAGAAAATCTGGTGTGTTATTTCTTAGTCAGCAAAATTACATTAAGAAAGTTCTTCATCGTTTTAATATGCATGATGCAAAGTCTGTTAGTACTCCTATTGCCCCTCACTTTAAATTGTCAGCTGAACAATGTCCTAGTACGGATGAGGATTTTGAGTACATGTCTAGAGTTCCCTATTCTAGTGCTGTTGGTTCTTTAATGTATGACATGGTTTGTTCACGACCAGATTTATCATATGCTATGAGTTTGGTTAGTAGATATATGGCTAATCCTGGTAAAGAACATTGGAAGGCTGTTCAGTGGATTTTCAGGTACCTTCGTGGCACATCCAATGCTTGCCTCAAGTTCGGCAAGACTGATGAGGGACTCGCAGGCTATGTGGATTCAGATTTTGCTGCCGATTTGGATAAGAGGAGATCCCTCACAGGTTATGTGTTCACGCTTGGTGGTTGTGCCGTGAGTTGGAGGGCAACATTGCAACCTGTTGTTGCCCAGTCTACCACTGAAGCAGAGTACATGGCTATTGCTGAAGCATGTAAAGAATCGGTTTGGTTGAAAGGTTTGTTTGCTGAGCTTTGTGGAGATGATACTTGCATTAACCTGTTTTGCGATAGTCAAAGTGCTATTTACCTTACTAAGGATCAGATGTTCCATGAGAGAACAAAGCACATTGATGTCAAGTACCATTATGTGCGTGATGTTGTTGCACAAGGTAAGTTAAAGGTATGCAAGATCAGTACTCATGATAATCCTGCTGATATGATGACAAAGCCAGTTCCTGTTACTAAGTTTGAGCTATGCTCGAGCTTAGTTGGTATAACTGTTTAGCCCAAGAGGCTAGTTGGCGCCGAAGGTGTTTTCTTTGATGTTTCAGGGTGAAGGTTCTCGTTTATGCTACAAGATGGAATTTGTCTCAAGGTGGAGTGTTATTTTGTTGTGATCCAAATTCAGGCAGCGGTAGTACCGCTGGGTTAAGCGGTACTACCGCCAGAGTGCTACCGCCACAGCTACCGCAACCGCTACCGCCAGAATGACCTTCTGAAGCCCTTGTCCGGTACCAACTGGTACCGCTGGCGGTACCGCCGTCGATACCTCTGAGGTGGGAAGCGAAGAACCAGCCCACGCCAGCGGTACTACCGCCCAACCCAGCGGTAGTACCGCCGCGGTGGGATCTCGTCCGGATCGGACTGCAGCCGATATAGGGTTTTGTGCCTGTTGGGTCGTTTGCCCCCTTATATACTTCTTGTAAGCCGCCGTTCGGGATAAGTTGAGACATTGTAAATCCCCGGCGTTTGTAACCTCACCCAAATATAGTGAAGATTTGCTGGCTGGCGCCCGTGGTTTTTTCCTCTCCATTGTTCGAGGGGTTTTTCCACGTTAAAATCTCGTGTCCCCGTTGGTTTGATCATGCTTAACTTCGTCGTTGATTTCCTATCGTTTGTAACACGATCTGACCAGAATTTGGTTGTCTTCCCATTCCCGATGGTGATCATAGTTGCTGCATTGAAGAGCCGTCGGTCTTCTTTACTGCACGGGATCTCCATGTGTGACCATGTTTTATGAGGTGCAGTCCAGCGTAGCCACAACCATCTCAGTCTTAGGGCACGTCCGAAAGACGTGATGCAGTGTACCCCCAGCCCTCCCAGCGATTTTGGCCTGCACACCTGCTTCCAGCCCACACGACATTTGCCGCCGCTGCAAGATTTCTCTCCGGCCCAAAGCCATGCTCTTCTTCTTCTGTCAAATTCAGTTTTGACCCAGGCCGGCATCTCGTGAATGGTCATCATGTATACCGGTAACGAGTACAGCACTGAGTTAAGCATCTCCAACCTTCCTGCTTTACTCATTAACCTCGCCTTCCAGGTAGCAAGATAGCTGTCAACCTTATCTAGCAGCGCTTGCCAGTCCGCCATTCTCAACTTCTTGATAGACAGCGGCATCCCTAGGTAAATGCAGGGGAATTGCACCATAGGGATGGCGGTGGATTGCAGCACCTCCTCGAGCTGGATATTTTGGCAACTGATCGGCGTGACAGAGCTTTTTGCCAAGTTTGTGACTAGACCCGTGGCCTTGCCGAATGCGTCCAAAATGTCCCGTACGCCTTGAACATCATGCGCGGTTGGATTAATGAAGAGGGCGACGTCGTCCGCATAAAGCGATGCTCTGTAGGTGCATTGTTTGCCTCTGATTTTTGAAAGCACACCAATGTCCGTTGCGATCTCCAGCAACCGGTGCAGGGGCTCCATAGCGAGCACAAAAAGAAACGGTGACAGGGAGTCCCCTTGTCTCAACCCCCGCCTGTGCTTGATCGGTCTCCCTGGCACCCCGTTGATCAAGGGTTTTGAGGTAGCTGTCCGGAACAGAAGAGCAATCCAGCCGCGCCACCTCAAGGGAAACCCTCTGGCCCTCAGCATATCGAGAATGTAGGTCCAGGAAACCGTGTCAAATGCCTTAGCGATATCGAGTTTCATCAGCAAGGCCGGCGTCTTGGTCCTGTGGAAGTATTTGCTGAGGTTTTGGACATATAGGAAGTTATCTTGTATGTTTCGGTCTTTTATGAATGCACTCTGGCATGGAGAAACCAACTCGTCAAGCCTTGGCTGTAGTCTGATTGCTAGCACTTTGGATATCAGCTTGGCAAAGGCATGAATTAAACTGATTGGGCGGTAGTGGCTGGCTTGTGTTGGATGGTCCGTCTTGGGCAGCAGGATGTAGTGAGCTGTGTTGAGGCAGGCGAAGGACGTGTCATCCATGATATGGAATTTGTTTGCCGCCCTAAGCAAATCCCCTTTGATTGTGTTCCAGGCTGTTCGGAAAAAAGTACCCGAGAACCCGTCTGAAGAATTTCATTGAATTCTTCTTATACGTACGTGTAGGTGGCCATGGTGCGAACAAATCTGGAGCTCGACCATTTGATTTCCGCCCGCCGTCTCCATCGTTGTGGATCATCAACACTAGTTAACTTGGCACGCTGCTGCTTGCATATGCAAGTTGGTTTCTGAAAGCAAACTCAAAGTCAGAACACTCCACTCCTTGATTGGCATCCATATACTGAATGGCAACCGCGGTGTAGCTTGCAGAGTGTTGACCAGGCACACGGTGGCTGCCCTGACGGAGTGACGGTGCACAAGCGTTTCAGTTTGTTTTCTCCTCCACATAACCCGATACCCAACGGGCACGCCGGTCGGCGACGTGATCCGTGATCGTCGGCAATGGGCTGGCCGAAGCCGGCGGAACGCCATCGTCGTGGTAAACTGGTAACGTACTCTCAACTTAACCCGCTCCGTGCACTGGACGGGACGGGAGGGCGCCGTGTCATGGTCATGCCACGGACCACGGCTTCGAGTCCGAGCTCTGTTTCCGCTGCAGTTCCGACACTAGACCTGTCGCGCCGAGACGAGCTGTCCTTGGCTCCTCTTGCCGAGCCGAGGCGGAAAGCTCAAGTACACGCGCGGGTCCCTGACCGAGTTCGACCTGCTGCACTCTGGCACCATCTTCATCTCCAACGTGACCCTGCGAGGAACATCCACCCGCAACATCATCGTCATACGGGGCGTGACCATCCTGGCCCGGACGCGGTCGCCCAACACGGGATCGACGACTGCGTGGCCATCAAGAGCGGCTGGGACGAGTACGGCATACTCATAGCCGTGGGCATGCCAAACCATCACATCGTGGTCCGTCTGGCTCACCTGCGCGGTGATCGCGCTCGATCGGCAGCGAGATGTCAGGAGGCGGCTTCAGCGACGTGAGCGCTGAGGACATCACGGCGGTGCGTGCGGATCAAGACGGACGTGGGGCGTACCACAAGTCACACCCGGACGGCATGTACGACCAGGTGCCGGCGGTGGAGAACATCAGCTACCAGGACGTGGTGGCGTGACGGGGGTGTGGAACGAGCCGCCAAGGATGGAGGGCGGCCGGATACGTCACGGCGAAGGTGTCCTGGAACTGTGCCGACGTGAAGGGCGCCGCTGCCCCATCACGGCACGTGCCCACACGCTCGCCATCGACGAGGTCACCGTGCCAGCAGTGCTCCTACTCCCTTCCTCCGGCATCCCCTGCTGCCTGCTGTTGCCTCTAAACTATTGGCGTTCATCCTGTTCGATAGGCTGCCTTCCCTTCCCGTCGTCAGAAAGCTTCCCGGCTATGGTAAATACGCACTGTACATACGTGGTCATGCACAACTCGTGGATAGCCCTATCGATCTGGCTAATGATGATAGGAGCTGATCGAGATACGCTTACGCATGCAGAACCGCAGATGCAGGGGTCGGAATCAGTGAGCGCTCGAATCGTTGGATTAGTAGCCGCGTAAGACGATCGAGCTTGCCATGCATATCAATATCCATTCCGTTTTCAGTAGCACTTCAGAAGTTCAGATACTTGCTTCAGAAAAGAAAAGATGCAGCTTATTGACATCAACTATCTCCGTAGGGTTTTGCTACGAATCAGGTAAAAAAAAAAAGGTTTTTTTTACGAAGTACTACCTTGCTTTTTGAGGTTGAGCCAATGACGACACAGTTTTTGACTGAACCTGGTGCACGCCTGCACATCTTCAGAAACATGGACGAAATCGCACGAACATGGACACTCTATGCTGTATCACAGCTAAGTCTGAATGTTGCACCGGTGTCTTCCAAAGAACTCTGAAAATACCAGCCATATGTTCCCTCTACTCTAGTGTTGACATCCAAGATGTGTAAATTCTTGTAGGGTCCCACTATCCCAGTACAAGATGTGAAAACTAACACTGCTAACTGATGGTGCTCGACAGTTGCTACAGTAAAACTGTCGAGGCCCAACTGAATCCGTTCGTCAGGTTATCGTTCAACAGAGACGTCACCAGCAAAGATCACCCTTGGAAAAACTCAACTGATGGCTGCACTCTGCAGCATCATACCATACAACATGTTGGCGGAAGCACGTTAAGTAAAGCTGATCGTCATCGCCTTGCACTTGTACCGATCGCTGCCTGCCCGCGGCGTACCAGATGGTTATGGCCACGTACTGCTTCAGCGCCACACGGGGTCGCCGTGGACGGGAACGGGTGGCACCTCCTCAACGGCTCTCGCGTTCCGATACCGCCAGCTCCTCCGTGTCCTTGGCGTTCGCGTCCGGCGATCATGCGCATCTCATGGAGCAGCGCGCGTCTTAGTTGACGCGGTCACCGCCGAAGCTCCCTACGCCGCCTCAATCTTACCGGCGGCGAGCGCCAGGGCATGCCGCGCCAGCACGGCGTCGATGGACCCCGTCCGTGTCCACGAGAACGCCATCATCACGACCGTCTTCTGTGAACAAGGCACGTTGCGCCGGCGTTCATGCAATCATGGGGCCAGGCAGCCAGCACACTCCATGGGTCGATGGCGTCCGGCCCGGTCGTGCATGCCGCTGGACTGGTGCATGCGCGCGGCGACGTGACTACGCCAGGCGACGTCTACGCTCTCCAACGCCGACTTCGGGTCCAGCTCATCGACTTCACGCCGTGATGGCCTCGGGTCAGTCTACATTACAGGGCGCTGCCTCCTCATCGACCACCTCGACTGCCGTAGGCTTCAGTTAACCACTGATTGCGTTCTGAATGAAGACAATGGTAGCAGAATTTTGCTGACTTCTCGCATGCTACGTGCCTCGCACATGTACACTGTCAATCCTCTAAGTAGTGACAGCTGCTCAAGAAATGAAACAGAGTATACTCAAGGATTGGTGGGCATTATGCTGCTAGCTAAACTTCAGGGATCACTTGAGCTCCATGTTGAGAAGAGGGAAGGGCATAATTAATGTAAACTACAAGAGTTGAGATGATCTCCGTCAGCCGGTTTCTCAAAATACAAGGTCTAGAAAATGTTTCGAGCAATGCAGAAGCCTGCAAAGCTGGGTTGAATAACAAATCATAGTATCTGAATCTGCAATGGAGCTCTGCTAGTAAAAACAAAGGTTTGGGTAACCTGGCTGCGTAGTCGCGACCTACCCGTGTACCGACAGTATGACCTCGCCCCGTGTAGTGTACAAGGAGAATGCTGAGGGCATTTGGAGCGTGCCATCGCCGGCGTCGCTCGTCGTTTAGCCACCCACCATAGGCCTCGCCGCAATTATGATCCATGTTTTAGATCGATGCGTCCCAGCGATCCGGCCTGCCGAAGTAATCGACGCGGAAGGCATTCTGCTGGCGTCGCCGAGTTCGTCATCCTCTGGACCTTCCTAAACCTTTCCCTGCGAGCCGCCTCGCCGCGTGCCCGCCGATGAGGTCCCGGTGAGTGCTCGGTCTGCCAACGTGGCGTCGGACTGGCATGTGCGTGTGTTCCGGTGAGACATCGAGTTGCCATCGTGTGCTGTGTCTCCAACGCCAACAGTCGAGGCCCGCGCCATCGACACCGGCAAGGCCTCAGTCCGAAGCCATGAGTGGAGGCCCGCGCCATCGACACCGTCAAGGCCTCAGTCCGACGCCATGAGCACGCTCTGCGACGCCGTGTGGCGGTGTTGGCCCTCTGCATGATGCTGCCACCGGGCTGACAGGTACCCCCTCAACGTGCTCCCCTACGGATGTGTCCCTCCCCCAAGCCGAGCGGTTTGAACTTGAGGCCACGGACGCCAACCTGCTCTCTCTCTTCTCCCACACCACGGACGCCATGTCGACAGTGATAACTGAACTTCAGGAAACAACTGGGTCGCGTCAGTCCACACTCCCACGATCATCTCTATTTGATCAGTGTCCTCCGCTCCGCTGACAAGTTAGGGACAGTAGTGAGCAGGAATTAGTTCGAGTAGGTGGTTGAGCTGACGTTGCGCTGTGTGGGACAGTGGTAGAAAGTACCTCCAAAGTACAAGATCGTGGATAGACTGGACAATACAAGATCAGAATGTTGTTCAGACTGTCTTGTTATTGATGAATCACGTGATATATCCGTGAAAGAGCAAATGGCGGTAATGTTGAGGTTCGTGGCGGTGTCTTGTTATTAAATTTTCTATTGTTCCATACTTTGCTTTCATTTACCCTTATTGCAATTGTTTTGTTATTAGGTATGTGAACAATGAAGGGAAGGTTGTGGAACGCTTTCTTTCTCTATATCATGTCCATGAGACTACATCGGAGGCACTAAAGAAGGCACTGATGAAGGCTCTAGATCATCACAAGCTACCTATTCATAGGCTACGAGGGCAAGGATATGATGGGGCTTCCAATATGAGAGGTGAATTCAATGGCTTGCAAAAAAAGAACTTAGATGAAAACCCTAATGCCTTCTATGTGCATTGCTTTGCTCATCGTCTGCAATTGGTAGTTGTCTCCGTTGCTAGTTCTTGTTCATCCATTTATGATTTCTTTGAGTACGTCTCCTTGATTGTGAACACAACAAGTGCATCTTGCAAAAGAAGAGATGTGCTTACAGAAGAACATCATAAAAATTTGGTGGATATGCTTGAAAGGGGTGAGATATCTAGTGGAAGTGGCTTGAATCAAGAAACAAGTCTCACTAGGCCCGGGGATACTAGATGGGGTTCACATTATAAAACTTTGCTTCGTTTGCGTGAAATGTGGTTGGGAGCATTGGAAGTTCTCAAGTTGGTCAATGATGAGTCTCGTGGATTGACCCAAGCGGCGGGTTTAATAGAGAAAATGCCACTTCAAATTTGCTTTTATTTTAAAGCTCATGATTAAGTTGCTTGCCATCACGGATGAGCTTTCACATGTTTTGCAAACCAAAGATCTTAATATTGTGCATGCCATGGAACTAGTTAATGATGTGAAAGCCCGGTTGGCCTCTATAAGAGAGGGTGGTTGGGAGGGCTTGTTTGAGGAGGTCCAACAATTTTGCATGCAGAAGGGTATTCCGGTGCCACATATGGATCAACAAATACCGGTGCGGGGTCGTTCGAGGCTTGATGGGATGACATACACTAATCTTCACTTCTATAAAATTGAGATATTCTATGTTGCCATTGACAAGATATGTGTTGAGATGGATCATCGCTTTTGTGAAGCATCAATAGAGGCATTGGAGAGCTTCTCATGCCTTAGTCCAAAGAACTCTTTCTCAAAGTTTGATGTGGACAAGGTTGCTCGATTATCTTCAATATATCATGCGGATTTCTCTAATGGTGACCGTGCAATCATAAGCGGCCAACTTGAGACTTATATTCATCATGTGAGAGTGCATTCCTCTTTTTCCACTTGCACAAATCTTGAAAGTTTGGCTATAAAGATGGTTGAAACCGAGAAACATTTGGACTTCCCATTGGTTTATAAGCTTATTGAGTTGGTTTTGATATTACCGGTGTCAACGGCATCGGTTGAGAGGGATTTTTCGACAATGAAGATCATCAAGTCCAAATTACGTAACAAACTCAAGAATGATCATGGTTCAATGACTTGATGATATGTTGCACCGAGCGGGAGCTATTTAGCCTACTTGATAGTGGTGTTATTGCTCAACGGTTTCAAGACATGAGGAAGAGGAGGAAACAATTACCTCATAAGCCTAGGGCTAATTAGCACATCATCGGTACTATCTTGGTAATTTTCCTTGCCTCATGAATATTGATAAATATACTTTAAAGCCACGGTTATATGATCTTCTAATCCTCCTTTTTTTTTATCTTGTAGAGTCTCTTTGTGGCTGTGTTGGGATTATGTATTTTGGGAGTTCTTGCTAAGCTATTATATCTAATATTAGAGTATGAATATTTGAATGTTATGTGAACTTGTGAACATTCAAATGTACTATGAACTTGTGAACATTTCAATCTGTTGTGAACTTGTAATGTACTGATCCGTGTTTCTACATTTAGAATTGTCGTGAAAAATTATTTGTTCCATGTCATTCTTATATTTGTTTGAGAATTATTTTTTTTTGGCTTGCGGCGCGCCCAGAGGCTTCGACAAATTCCTGGGTCCTCCACTGTTCAGACATATGAACCCGTACCGTCCACTGAATCTTGGTAGTTGATCATCAGTGGACATCCACTGGGCAGACCAAATGTGTCGAGTAGGAATTTACCAACATAGATTGCTCTCCCTGAAATCTGAATCGAGTCCTGAAGGAATCAGCAACGTTGGACCAGGAGAGCTTAGTCGGAGATGGGCCGATGCTCCTGCTCTGTAGCCCGCGACGCCCACACTCTGGGATGCCCGGAACGCCGCTGTGGCACAGCACTTGAGCGTCTTCGTTTCTTCCTTGCGCGTGGAGCTCAAGGACGACGAAGTCGCTCCACACCTTCATGCCGTACAAGGTGTCGCACACCTTGTACACCTTGTCAAGTGCTGGCCACGCGCTGCCGGCGAACTCCACACACGCAGGCTCGCCGTGTCCAGGTACTCCGCGAGGAACACCATGTAGGACCGGCCGACGTCAGATCGAGTACTTGAAGTACATAGGCAGGCTCCGTGGGAGCTCGGCGAACACGTGGCCTACTCGGACGGGCTGGTACACGTGGCCCGTCCGAGTAGGCCACGGCGATGCCGCCATCAGGTGTTCGTGCACGGAGGGCTGCGTGGACCTCTAGTCTGGCGAGGAGGCCAACGTCAAGGGGTTTTGATGGTTACTTTCCTTGCTATGGTTGAAGCAGCTATCTGAATGCGATTGCGGCTTCAACTAGCAAGCTCGTGTTGGCGGCTCGGAAGTGCTTCATTTTTATTTTTGCTCTACCAAGTCTTCTGAAATCGACGTCAAGCACGTGGGTGGCGGTTTTGACATGCAAGAATTAGTTGTTTTTTCTTTGCCTGGCTGGTCTCGCTAAACCGTTGCCTTACGACGGATAACATGTTAAAACGAGGCTGGACCTTTCTCTGGCCAGATTTGGGACTTGGTACAGGCGAAGTTGGAGATCTCTCTGAACCCAAAGCCGGCAGACGCTGCTGATCTAAATCAATGGTGGTTCCATCAAGTGTCGATTAGATCCAAAAACGCAGCACGATCGCTGAATGCTGTCATCACTTTGGTCTGCTGGTCTATCTGGAAAGAGCGGAACGCCCGCACCTTCAACAACATATGTTCATCGGCTCCTGGTGTTTTTAGCAAGTTGGTTGATGAGGCAGCTACATGGCACCAAGCTGGCAGAAGCAGGGTTGGAAACCTGGGCCAAAGACCACGTGAGCCGGACTAGAGCTGATAGTTCTCTTTCTCGAGCCAGAGCAAAGCTCTGCTCGTTTTCTTTTGTTTCGTAACCTGCTGTCTTTACTGCTGATATGTCTGTAATTTTACATATGTAAGACACCCATTCTTTATTCTTCTACTAATCAAAAGAATGCAGCGCTGCTGCTTTCGTCAAAAAAAGAATTAGTTGTTTTTTGACTAAGCAGGAAAAGCAACATGCACAAATAATACATCTCTTTTGGTAATCATGCACAATATCGATATAGAGTAAACAAATGCATGCCACTGAACAAAGGTATCCACCATCAAGTATAGGGTCTCAAAAGATAATTACATATATTCGCACAAAGAACACACAAAAGAAAATGTATGTTGCTTCAGAATCTTTACACATGCCAAAAATGTTGGAGTAATATTAATACATGATCAGTAGGACCAAGGAGACACCATCCACATTATAATCTTTAGTAAGTTGTGATGTTACTTCACTTGGTCTTCCAGAACTGCAATAACCAACAACACATCCGAATGGCAGCAAATGAGCACTTGATATACAACATTTCAGAACACTTGGTTGTCTACAAATTTTGTTCATCTCATTCGACGCAAAAACACTCTTCTGAATCTGAACTTGAGCTGGTAGAGGCTTAACTGATCATATATATAGCGCTACCAAACTCAGAAATGACAGCAATCGTAATGTTCACTGCAGCAAGCACTACACACAATCTGGACTAGGCCACCACGAGTTGCTACAATTATTGGGGATCTCCACTGCTGAAACAAGAACACGACCTACCGGCACCAAAAGCTTCAGGGAACAGCAGCAACAAGGTTCAGATCAGTCGCCCAAGCCATGGACGAGTGAGCACCACCGGCTGCCAACCCCATGTTTTGAGGTTAAATCAGTAAAGTATTCCTGAATCACATCTCAAACAATTTTGATACTGCATTCCTTTGTCGTGGATAGAGATTAGAAAAGATATACTGGGAGGATGATGGCCCTATGACAGTGCTGTTTGTTTTCGCGTAGCTGCTAGCTGTTGACTTGGTTGTTGCGACAACTGTCTATTATTGCTGAATCACTGATGTACCGTGGATAGGGATGGGCAATTTGTGCTTTTCGTTGCAGCAACCATTAAATTACAGAATAGCTACATCTGTTTGTCCAAGTTTTAATTATGCAAAAAAGTTTCCAGGGTTTGGTGCTCTAAACAAAACTGCTCCAGGTGTTGTGATCACTGCCACATGCATGAAAAAAAAAAAGGAAAAGTCCGTTCCGGTGTCTTCCAAGGAACTCTGAAAATACCAGCCATATGTTCCCTCTAGTTTTTACATCCAAGCTGTAAATAGCGAAGCAAATTTCATGTTCTGTGCTTCAGAGTAAATTCTTGTAGGGTCCCACTATCCCAGAACAGGAGAACAACCCCAAACTTGTATAGTTGTGTTCTTCAATACAGTTACAGGAAGGTCAAAATTTTAATACTTAATGATGCAACTTGTTTGTAGTTGTACATGCCAGAAAAAAAGGGGAGTTCAAACAAAAGTTTCATATACCCCTAGAAATCTTCTCTTCTATTTTGTTCAGCATAAAAGTCCCACCGTGGAACATGAAAAGATCAATGAATTCCAACCATCACCTATTCACCTTGGGAACGAAGCCAAGGTTAAATACAGGTCGCAACTCTTCAAATGACAACGGCGCCATCAGGAAATGGTTGTGGTTGCAGATCAATCACACCATGGCACCGCGAGCGTAGCGAAGGATGGTCAAAGAACAGGCGAGCGTCCTAGGTGTGAACCTAACAGCCGCGCCATCCGCACGAGCCACGCCGATCCATATCTCCCCAGTGCCCAGTGTGCGGGTCACTGAACTTTCCAGCGTAGAATACACCTGATGTGGTCTGGTCTCTTCACTCAGGGATGGGAGAATCTCCACCTGCAGAACGAAGGAAAAGAAAAATATGTCAAAACAATAATGCATACAGAAAGAGGGTCTTGGTTTTCAAAAGACAATGGTTCTTACTGAGATGTGATAAATAGGCGATCAAAACATCTGCGTCACTGGTTGCAGAAACTAGCTCCTTTAGCTTGGATACCGTATCAGCGTCTTCAGCGTGAAGATAACCTTGGCGTCTAAACTAGCCCCTATCAGCTTTCCTGTTCTGGCGCTCTCCAAAATCTTGTTCACCTCTGATCTCAACTGGTTAACAAGCAAATACAAATCATAGTACGAAACCAGTCCCCAAGATAAGAAATCAAGTGCAGCAACAAAAATAATCACCATATCAAAGAAAGAGCTGCATTGGTCTACCTGGCAAATAATTTAACCAAAATGCCCGTATTACACATGATAAGTTGTTTCTTCAATGATCAATATGAGGAAACTTGCATGTTCCAAGTTGGGGCCAGAGTTCCGCAAAAGGACAATAAGTTATAACCTACAACTAGGGATGCAAGCGGTGTGCCAAATATCATACATCCCAGTACACATTAGTGTTAATTTTGCTGAATAATGTCGCTTGCAAGTTTTGCAGGACAAGCAGGCTGCCACTTGCATCCCTACCTACATCTCATATACCATGGAAAAAAACTCTAAAGTTATCAATGAGTACTGGGACAAGCAGGCTGCCACTTGCATCCCTACCTACATCTCATCCCAGTACACATCTACAAGCTCTTATGTTTCTTTGCTGCCAAAAAAATCTAAAGTTAAAAAACCTAAAAGTTTCTCCAGAAATTGAGGTACCAACGTTGCACCTCCAATATCGCATCTCTTGAGTCAGTTGTTCTACTAATACCCCTGATGGATGCATAGGCATTTGGCCCGCAGAATATATATCACCATGTGCTTCCAACTGACCAAGCCCATGATGACGTGCTAGGGCGTTTACAATATCTGGATTTGGTGAAGGAGCACCACCAGGCAAAGAGCCAGACCGCTCGAGGGAATGAATACATTGAGCTCCCGTCTGCAATCGTTCATGCAAAGACAAGCTTCGGTCAAGATGGTCATGATGCTCCACAGATGAAGACCTCTGAAGAGACTGCAAGAGATCGAATTGACCAAGTCTGGAGGCGTGGCTTTGATTTGGACTAGTTACTGGGCGGATAAGCCCCCACTTAAATGCCTTTCTTCCTCCCTGCCCGCATGTTGACGAATAGCATTGGCCAACTGTTATGTTTGGAGCTGATCATGGTGCAGCCCTAAAGAATTTGCTGCTCCACTGGAAGGACCTGTCTCTGATTTGAGCGTGACAAAACATCCATCATATCATTGTGTTGCTCCATGTGATGGCCATGCCCGAATTTTGCTTGAATGAGTTGTTCAATGGCTGCATCATGTTGCCTCTGAAAATGATGGGGTTGGTGATGTAAGTCATTCAATAGCTGTTCTCGAAGTAACACTTGATCAACCATGTTACCTTGTCCAAAGTTTGAACTCTGCAACTGTTGCTGCAACATTTGCTCAAGAATCAGTTGCTGCTGTTGCTGTTGTTGCTGTTGCAGTAGCTGGGCTTGGCGCTGCTGCAGCTGCCTTTGATGCTGCTCTTGTTGAAGCTGCTGGCGGTGCTGCTCTTGCTGAAGCTGCTGGCGGTGCTGCTCCTGCTGAAGCTGTTGCTGTTGGCGACGCTGCTGGTGTTCAAGTTCAAACTGGACTCTCAAGAGATGCTCCACCTCAGGAGCCGGTGGATTGATGGACTGTCTATGATGATGCAATGAATCAAATGCATGCCCTGCAAATTGTCCAGGAAACTCCAGATTGTTACGAGCCATCATTTGTTCCTGCTGCAGTTGCTCCCTTCGAATCTGTGTAAGTAGCATTTGCTCCTCAAAATTCAGATGACCAAGCTCAGGTTCAACCTGGGGCATGAGACCTGAAATGTTTGCATCATTCATGCTGTCCAGCCGCCCAATGTTAGCAGGCCACTCATCACGCATAACAGACGATTCATTCATCCGGCTAAGTGGCCCATGTCTGATATTTGCAGGTGGAATGTCCTTGGGGGCTGTAGGTTTGGTGTTTCTCCGCTCATTTACACCAAGCAGATTTGATGAGAGAGGTTGCTTCGGATGCATACCTTCCAGCTCAGACCAGAGTAAGCCAAGAGGACTGAGTTCATTCTCTCTAGGAGCATCATGCTTGGGCAAATTAGCTTCTCCCAACCCAGAATGGGAATCAAGTGATGTCAACTGGAAATCTGCACGGTCATTATCAAAATCCTGTCGAGATTGACCCATGCTGCTGTTAGGCCTCCCAGTGTACAACACCTCTGCAGTAAGTACAGGAAAGAGATGTGAGCATTTAACTGAGCACAAACACGGAGATAGAGTAATGGATTGTGAAACATAAGGTAATAACTGAAAAGAAAGGAAAGTTACCTTCAGCTTCTTGACTAACTGTTTCAGGAATGCGCTGCTGACGAATATCTGGGTTTGCTTCAGCCTTTTCTGCCTCAGCTGAAGGAACCAACTATTACGTGACTGTACTGGTGCTTCTTGGTCGCCTCTTTTAGGATTGACTCCATAGTTTTCAGAGTTCCCCTTAGATGTCTGATCACTCTTTCCAAAAGAACCAGAAGTAGGAAGTGCATCTTCAAAATTGTTGTGTACAGAATCCGGAGATTCGGCACTTCCACCACTGGTTACATGTGGGAGAGATTGAGGCTTATGTCCAAGGTAAGGCATGAGTTCAGAAAGTGGACGAAAGGGAGCCTGGGCTAGACGAACAGGTAGCTCCAAACCAAAATATCCATCTTCATACCAGGACACTATATCTGTACCCAGAAATGGACCCTGCACACCACCTTGGGGATCCAGATAGTATAGGGTTAGCTCCACCAGATAACTATCCTGGACACTAGCTTTTGTGTCTGTGTAACTACCCTGGCCAGTAGGATAGTCAACATTTACATTGAACTGAGTATTTGAATCGTCAGGTTGCTTGCTAAAATCAATATCAGCACTTGACTTGGCCTCGTCGAACTTTGCGTCTTCCCTGATGCCAGAAAGTCCATGAAGATTACTGGGAGCATTTTCCTCGGTATGCTTCTTTGGTGGACCTGTAATACCACCTACAGAAATCCCTTCATTGTAAAATGCATCCTTCTCCGATACTAAAGCAGCAGATCCTTCATGACTTAACCCGCTAAATGCCTCAGCCCCTTTATCCTTGTTCCCATCAATACCAGAAGCTGGATTGAAATAATTATTAAATCAGATGATACTCAAAAGGAAGAGAAGAATCATGCGACAGACAGTAACATAAAAATCGCACAACGTGCATACCTTCAAGCTCTTTTTTCTTTTCTTTTTGGAGTGTGGTTGTATTCGTCACTTCACTGCTGGTGACCCTGCCCTTCCTAATATCTTCTAAAACAGCCTATAGAGCACACAAACGGATCAGTAAATAGACTAGTGATAAAAATTTACTGTTGAACAGCCACTATAAAAGAAACTACTAAGAAAGTAGCTATGGCGTTACCTCTTCATTGTTATCAGGGATCACAAAGGCTAGTGGCTTGACAGAAGTTGAGAGAGTTATGGACGGAACTTCCTCCAGCCTTCGTCGGCCATCATCGAAGGACTGCACAGGCTTTTGTTGCCTGTATATGTCCAGAAGTTTACCCCTTGGGTAGCGAAAAGCGCCAGCAGTTGTCGCACGCCTCCCATACACAGGTGGAGCACCAATTGGTCCAGCAGATGACGGACGGCTGAAGGATGGAACTGAGTTGGGGTTAGCCCTGCCTCTTCCAGGGGCAAAACCAGCATTGGGTTCCTTCACACGTCCTTTCTCCAATGCAAATCCTGGAGCAGCACGGTATGTTGCTGTACCACCAGTCTGAGTCTCCTGCCGGTGACGAGGTCTCCATTTATCACGGGAATCTGACTCAGGCAGCAGTCTTCCAGGAAATGTCGGTTTCTCGCCATGTGTTTCATCCTTCTCTGCATCGACCTTCTTCTCTGGTCTGGAGTCCTTCTCCTTGTCATCAGGTCCCCATCTTAATGACCATTTTCCATCACGCCTAGTTACATTCACTGAATTACGGGTGGAGCCGTCATTCCACCTTTCAGATGTGGGAGGTGCCCGTGAGTCATTGTTGTCCCTTGCAGAAACATTGTCAGATCGACGATCATTTTTACGGTTCTCCACATCCCGGTCCACTTCCATCTTGCGATCCCTCCTCCCAAGTAAGCTTGTCTCCCTCTCCTCCTCGAGCCAACGAAGACTGCTGTCAGCATCAAATGCATTCCGCCGGCGTTCCTTCTTATCCCCAGCCCCTTCCAGCATTCTCACATCTTTCTCGGAAGGTTCAAGCAAGGACGCATGAGGCACTGACATCTGCAAACAGGTGTTCCACGTAGTTAATAAACTGACTGTACCAGCAAACAGAAACACTCAAAGTAAATAACACTGACATAAAACTTCTTACTACACCCACACATCTGAACAAGACAAACCTTGGCATCGCTGGGTTTGGCATAAAGCCACTGAGGGGACAGAGGAATGCTGTTATCCAGGAGCTGCTGATCTGCAGAGCAAAACATTTTCAGGGTCAACGACTCAGCAAACCATGCCATCTATCCTACACACAGGCACGCACGAACTCACTCACACACACACCGCCCACAGACTGCCACCCGCGTGCAGTCACACGCAAAGCACAGGTGCACAAACGAGCAAACACACAACAGCAACCGTTCCATTTACCACAACCTAATCCTACATACAGTGCACTAAAAACACCATAACGATCCCTCAGCAGCTGAGGCAGCAGAAATCGAGAGGAAGCAACAATGGTATGTAAGCGGGGTAAGTACCTTTGGATTCGTCGACAAAACCCATGGTGGCGGCGGTGGGTAAGTATTGTAATGTGATAAAAAGGTCGTATGGAAAACCAGATATTAAGTCCAAGGTTTGCATACACAAAAACTGAATTTGATGGTTCAGCAATTAAAATAATGAACAGCTGCCAAGACTCAGTGTGCGCGTGCACACACCCACACACAAACTGAGAGATCTATGGAGAATATTGATCTTGCACCATGACAACCATCACCAATGGAGCTTTCTATAAAAATATTATTGCCGTACCAATAAAAGACATAATCCTACCCAAGTCAAGCCAAACATCCATTGTATCAGTTCCCTTGCGATACTCAGATGCTTTGTCAGGACATTTGTCTGGAAGAAGTTCCTCAGTTGTCATATACCACCAGGAATCATTGGTGTCCCTCAAGTTTTTTTTAGATAATGCTCCTATATTGTAGTTTTTGAAACACAATGTTATCATACTGTTTCAAATATTGGTGTCCCTCAAGTTTTTTTCAAACAAGAAATTAGGTTAAAAGCCACCAATCTTTGAGACAGTATGATAACATTGAATTCATGCTAGCATGAAAAATATACCTTACAAGGAAACAATATTTAATGAAACCAGATATCGCGCCAAGAAATCAGTTGCCCAAGGAAACGCCAATAAAGACAGGTAAGAATTTAAAATATGCACATAACTTCAAGCTCTTCTACCAGTGGACTAATGCAGACAAGAAACATACACTGAGCAAACATGCCAAGCACTGCTGCCAAGCGTGAAGGTTTGTCATTACTAAGCAAGATTAACAGAACAAACAGAGAGGTACAGTGCGACAATAAACCAAAGGGAAATAAACACAGTTTCTAACTTCAAATATAAGTTCCAGAAATAAAGCATTAAATACCTGAGAAGGAACATGTTTGATTGCATCCAGTGCAGCATCCTAAAAACCATCCACGGAGGCAAACCAGTGTTCTGTTGCTGGGAATATAGTTGGACTTGGTTCTTTTGATCTCCAGTCATAGGGGTACTCGTGTTCTGACAACCAAAGACCACAATGAACAGACACTCGAATAAAGTCCTTGATATTCAAAAGGAATTTATACCAAAAACTTTGTATGTTATTGTCAAGTTACTCACTGTCTGCTCTTCTAAAATAAGTGAAACATGTTCATCCAGATACTTCACAACTGCAGCATTACCAGCTCCCAGGACAGATAAACCATTCAGATGTCCAGCTTCAGCAGTGAAGTTCCCTTCATCATCCAGAGAAATGATGGGAAACCATATTTCAAACCTGTTAGCGTTAGGCAGTCTTCCTGGCGTGTGAACAAGGCCCGTTCCAGATTCATTGTTATGTAATCTCCTCCAATAGCAGCGAAGCATTCATTGCCATTCACAGGATGATGTATCTGAAAGCACCAAGTATAGCATAAAAAAAAATCAAGTACAGCCATACTGAAATTAAGTGCAAAGTAAATACCTGCAGTGCTCCAAGACTGAACCAGGAAATGATTTCCGGGTCATGAGCTTTACATCCCACTTGGACTCTAAAACTGAGACGAGATCAGAAGCCACAATTATAAATGGTTTCTCGTTCCCAGAGCTTAAAATACTGCCAAGTTTCCGTTGTTTTCCTCCAGATGTTGACTCACTTTCTAGTACAGACTGAAGCTCAACTACTGCATAACTAAGGTCAGGGTTCACAGCAGCACAAGAACAGGTTTTCAAATAGGTTAGTACAATTCCAAAATCTAAGGAGGGTTTGAAGCAACTTCGTACAGTATATGCAACAACCACAGAAGAGCAAGAAAGAAAACAATGCCATATACTCGGATTCCACAGTACCATCGAAATTAAGAAAATTTCAGGTGGAGTTACCAAAAGACATTGAAAAATTGCACGCCTTAACAGTGTCCATTGCTCCATCATGCCAAAGCATAAAAGTATTTTCACATCAACTATAGATGGAAACTTTTTAATCAGAAATAATTAATGTGTTCCAAATTGCGTCCATGCTATGTTATTTGGTAGCCTTATCATTCATTTCCCCTGCCTCCATGATTCTGTGAGCACACTGGCATTTCATACAAGTTAAAGGAAGTACATAACACATTGCTATAAAAAGTATTTTCCATTAGTTGTTTTCCTTATAGATATAGAGCTTGAAATCAGATAACTACTCTACTTTCATTCCTCTCCCAAAATTCGACAATTTTAAAGAAGTTTAAGGTGGCTCTCATGACATCCTAGCTAAAGAGTGACTTGCTGGATGCCTCCATTGTATCAAAGCAAACAAGGCATCACCTCACCAGCATTAGCAGGAATTGTCCATGGAGTACTGGTCTAAATGCCTAAGCAAACATTAGGAAGAAATTCATCTAGCAACCCATATCTAGGCGGACTGGTAATCTTAAACGCAGCATATACGCTTTTGGAACTGTGATTTTCCGAATACTGGAAAAGATAAAAGGAGCATACATAAGAAAATAAACAGATAAATCAATAATAATATATATAAACACTTGTATGCCAAAAGTTTCATATGAAAACTTAAATATACAAACAAACTTCTAGGATTCTCAGATTATCCAAACATAGGCCTACAAGAGTGACCATATGAATTTAACTTGCGGTGCAGTAGCCAGTAACGCATATGATACTATTGCACACAGGTTTAATGGAAGAATACTTGTTATGCAATAAGTTATGATAACGGACTATGGTTGGTTAGTAAACATAGGCATTCATCTCAACATGAAAAGACTTCTAGACAAAAGTTACAGGAGCTCCCATGCAGCAGCTTCAGGAAGAGAAGACGAACTAAAGCAATTTCAGAACCTAAGTTCACTGTGAAACAATTCAGAATTATCAAATTTTTATCTGAATATTGAACAATCATGACTATCAATTATTTATGCATTCACTTTTGTTTAGCTTTACTTGAAGAAATACTCACCCCAGTATTATTTTTGGACACCCTCTTTAGCACCTTGTTCTCCTCCACAACTTCTAGAGCTCCGGCTCATGCATAACAGAGTTTGCTCTCAAGCCAATAGTCGTCTTTGGGAGAGCCACTGTGTGCTTGTATTTCTCATCTTCTGTTTTTCACCTAGCAAGAACGAACAAGCTATAAATTTTAAGTACCTCTGTTTTCTAAAACCGGAAGCAAGAGCAATCACAAACTGAGACTCGGCCTGTCAAATATCAACTTTCAAAGTTCCATACCAAACTAGTTATATCATGAAGAGCTTTTCATTTTAAATCATGCCAGCACGGACTACTTATACCGTTAAGCATCAGTAGCTCGGTCAAAACGCCTGCCTGTAATGACATGTCTTACTGCATTTGACTCAATGGAAATTACTTACGTCCCCACGATAGTTTCAGTTATTTTGATTTTCTCTAACTTCCAGGAATAGAAAAAATATTGTTACTGTCCACAAAATTCGCAAATTATGGGTATACATAGCATATAATCCCAATAGGTTTGCATCATGCCATCATCACGTGCATAAGAACCATGATCATCCAACATCTAAAATAAGCTTATTGTTATTGTTACCATGAAACTGATGTGGTAAGCTTAGAATCAATGAAGTCTTATACAGATCAAAATGAGAACATGGGGACAAATTGTGATGAGGGCCTAGACAGAGTAAACAAAAATTACATACATGATACATGCTGAATTACATGCATGATACATGCATGTGTAGTGGCTACAAGTAGCATCCTATCCTATAGCTGCCGAGTCCCTAGTACTTGGCGCATCTGTCGTGTCCAACAACCAGACAGACGGCCATCGATTCCCAACCAGAACCCCTCCTCCCTGATCCTCTCCAAAGCAAGGGCACCAACAAGGCAACTTTGCTGGAAACTTCTGTAATAGCCCTCTTGTCCAAAAACAGTGTTGTATATAGCGTTGAGTTTATTAAATTACACAGCCAAGAATTCTGATAAACTTTGTTGTAGAGGAACAAAAAAACAAGCGTAGCAGGCTCAGTTATGTCATGATCAAGCAATTACCTACTCTAGAATTTGTCTACCAAGCCTATCAGTCAGTGCTTGTCCAAAAAAACTGGCAAACATCAAGCAATGCCCTCAATGTAGCAGAGGTCTTTCATTTCCACAGCTCTTGCTCCCATCATGGTCATAGGGTAAGAAATGGGATATTCATGAGCAATGTTATAATGATACAAGATGATTTGTCATCATAGTATCATACAAAGCTAGTGCAAGAGGGATATATTAATAGTAGTGCTTCAGCAACTAATTGTGCACAGAAATCTTAAGAAAGAAGGGCAACTTAGCACTTGGCACTTGGCATATACCATAAATAGATCGATTCCTCGGAAAGAGATGGACGAAAGGGTGCTGAGGGAGGTTGGTGGGCCAAAATTTGAGTTGCATAAAGTGCTAGGAAACTAGTGTTTGTTCTACAAATAACACCACAATACATGATCAATGAGAAAGACATACTATGTGTTCCTGATTCCCTCAACCTCTCCTGCTCTTGTTGCATATCATCAACTCGACGCCAGCTTTTGTACTGCAAACAGAAGTCCAGCGTACCTCAACGTCATTCTGGCGGTCAACTGAAGCCCCGTCCGGCCTTCTTAGCAAGCTTTTGCTGCAGATTACCATGACATCCACAGCAAGTTAGATACTTAAAGTGGAAGTGGAGCCATTAAATGGGGGAGAGATCGAACAGCTATAGGAGTGATTTGTGTGTGCAATTATACTACACCGTGAGAACTAGAGTACCATGATACTGAACCAGTTTTAAACTGCAGAACACCTCTCCCGTCATTGCTTTGATCTAGATTCTAAGCCATGGTGTATGCCTGTTCACAAACTGTAGGACCACAATAACATAAAGGATGCAAGGGTACATAATCACACTGTCACCAATGTTCAATCATTCGAAGCAGCAAGGATGTAAAAAAGAAGGGGAGCTACAGTACATATCGAATGATAAGATAAAGAGGGGTTTCCTCTGTCGAATAGCAGGATTTCTGTTCATAGTTACGGACGGAAAGATATATCTTAAGAATGTGAAACGCACAAGTGCTATTAAGTTTCCCCAGCTCAGCAACAAAATTACGATGTTACATGTTCTGAACATCACATCACACATGCAAGTAAGCAGAGACCATTCAGAAAAGAGAGCAGAGGAAACATTTACAGGCCACAGTCACATCGCAGGTAACCACACGAATGTAACAAGTAACTAGAGGCAACCCTAATGTAGGAAGCATGCAAGCAAACCGAGGAACGCGATGTTAGTGAAGCGGAGAGGCGAGGGAGGGTGGGGGAGGCGCCGTACGGATCCGGGCGACATTGGAGTCGTCGTCGTCGATGTCGTCGTGGACTCGTGGTGGTGGTCCTCCGGAGCGAGGGCATCGCAACGGAGGCCGAGCCTGCCGGATGCGTGCATCGTGGCGGAGGACCCGGCCGCCCGCTCCAGTTCTCCGGGGCCCCGCCGACGACGCCATCGCCGCGGCGCTGCCCTAGAGGCACCGTTAGGCCAGCTGCTTAACTGAACTTCTGAATCAGTCGATGCACACAAGACACCTTCAGTAATCCGACGGCTACGAGAGACCGAGTGCTGAGAAGTGAAAAAAATCAACGGCGGATGAAGATAAGATACAGCTGTTACAGTCAACACTAGCCATTTTACTACCTTGTTATTACAGGTGTAAATGAACTTTAAATTACTGTTTCGAACATATGTTTGGGCTGAGAGCTTAGAGCATCTCTAACAAACTCTGTATACTCGAGATAAAAGGGCACACCAACCGTGTTTTAAGATCTGGTTTCAGCTCCAGCTGAACAAAAACCGCAAAACCGAGCGGTAAAACAGAATACTTACCGGGGAGACGTGAGCGACAGGCACAACCTAAGCGGTAAAACGTGATGGCACTGCCGCTAGCATCCTCCTTGGCGTCCGCCAGTCTTTCCATGCCTCAAGGATAGACGATGCTCAAGCTGCATGCCTCGATATTTACCGCCAAAAACCCTTAGAGGCAATGGTTTGATAGCGCGAGAGAAGACTTGGAGGCGGGGTGGTGGAAGCAAGGCTAGGCATCAACATATCGCCGTCGTGGAAAGGGAGATAGGTACGCAGTAATTTTTCTTGCACCGTTATGAACGAGTATGCGACATACCCTTTTGAAATGACTATTTTCGTTCACGGAGATGGATTTAGTCCATTTTCATTTGTGGAGATGGATTTCACCCTTTTTGCTTGGGTGAGATGGAATTTGCCCCTAAAATTTGCCAAATCTTGTTTTGGTTAATCTTTTTTTTCGAAGAAATAACTTAAATTTCTCCGCGCGAGTAGAGTACTGCGCCGGTGGCATTGCCTTGGTGAGACATGGAGGTAGGGAAAGAAACGGATCAACAACTCTGCCTTTATTCGTCACGTGGATTAGGTGGGCCCACTTGTGTGGAGGAGGAGGCCACTTGACAGTCATTTTAGCTACTCCAGCAAGCGCGTCACGAAGTGGCGACGTGACTCTGTAAAAAAGTGGCGACATGTAAAAAAAGAAAAAGTTCAAAACAAACCCTGAAAGTTAAATTGAACACTGAACTCCTAATTTCGGAAATTCGCACTCCAAACTTATAAATCCCGGTCTATTTTAGATCCTGAACATGTTTGCTGCACCGGGAATACTACAATCCCGGTCAGGAAACGTGTAGTCTCACTGACGGTTTGGTCTCGGTGGTCATATCCATCCCTTCCGTCTCACGCATTCACCACCAGTGTCCACCGCCGTTCTAGGCAGGCTCGTGACCATGCTTGTGTGTAGCACCACACACCGGAGGAGTGGGCGAGATAGCTTGGCCTGCACACATAGGAGCTGCCATGGCTCGTTGGAGCAGGCCGGGGCAGCGGGCATACATGAGTACGGGCACGACTAGGCGCAGTGTGCGTGCAACATGAGGTGTGGGGCGAGGTGGAACCATGGAAGTTCGTGTGCGTGCAGGTGGGGAAGGAGAGAAACGAGCAGAGAGACAGCAGCAGCTCGAGCCCGTGTGCAGGGTTTAGAATAGACCGGGAACGATAAGTTTGGAGTGCCAATTTCTGGGGTTAGGAGTCAGGGTTCCGTTTAGTTTTCGCCTATAAGTTTAGGATTGTTTTGAACGTTTTGCTATAAAAAAGGGTATATATACTGTACGTGACAAGTAGTCCTTTGTGGCAAACACTGATTGGCCAGTGCTGGTAGTAATACTAGTTTATCTACTACAGTAGTTATTTCGCAAAGAAAAGGCACTTTGTTATCGTGCTCCCGTGCTTTGGTCGACTAGACCTGAGTGGGCATCCAAGGTGAGCTTCATGCGCAGGGCAACGGCTCCATCTCCATGGATTTTCTTTCTGCTCACCACGGGAGCTGCATCCGCCTCACTCACTGACGCCCGCTACGATCGGTGGGGAAAAAACAATAATGTCAGGGACCCCTTCCGGCGCTACTGTCGCTGTAGTGCACACAGTTCCACAATTTTTGTATCACGGGGACGGGGACGGGGAGCCAGCCCGCAGACTAGCACGCGGTCGCTTCAGGACTCATGACCCCATCGGTAACCCTAATCCTCTCCATGACAAATATTTACGTGCCGAACTACACGATTGAGTCCCTAAAGAGTTTCAGTATACAGTGCACCGTAAAGAGTTTTTTTCATTTTACGGATACGGATGACAGCAGCCTCGCTTGGATAGTTGTTTACTTTTCCGCTCCGAGAAATACGAAGGGTTCGCTTCGTTAATTTACGGAGCATCGTAGGTCCGTAATTCTATTCTGGCCGTTTCCAGGCCGAATACCCCTAATCCAAGCGAGCCCTTAACATTTTCATTTCAACAAGACAAGTAAATCGGCTCACGAAGGCTCCGAAAGAGAGAAAATAGAAGAAACATGTTCCACTGATGCTACCCTCACATGCTGGCAACGCGCGTAAGTTACTATTGGCCAGCGATGCGCTGCAGGAGCAGGAGCACGCACACCCACGCCATGATCGCGCAGCACGTGTCCCATGTGCCGCCCAAAGCACGGGATGTGTGCCCGATGCCAGTTCATCCGCGTACGCCCAAAGACATGCTGGCGGAAAGTCACTTCGCGCCGTTCCAGACGGCGGAAGGATACATCTCTCCTCCTGGGTAGGCGGAAGCTGGATGCACTGGTGCTTATCGAAATAGCACAAAGTCACCTTCCGCCCACCCACTTGGCGTGAAGATGCTCCCGGCCAAAGGAAGACACGTGTCGCCTTTTACTCTTCTTGTCAGGGTCATATTTGTCACACAAAAAACAGTGAGAACTAGTTTTGAGAAATACGTTGACACGGGGCATATTTGTAAAAAAATCTCACCCCAGAGGCCAGAGCTGCGTGTCAAGTCGTCGCTCACACCATTGGATAGGAGAGAGTTTATCTTATCTAACGAATGGGGGCTCCATGGATTTTCTTTCTGCTCCACGAGAGTGCACACGCGGTCTCACCATTTCTCTATCACGGGGACGGGGAGCCAGCCCGCATACTAGCACGCTGTTGTGACCCTAGTCATCTCCGTGCTGAAGGAGTATTACACAAAGCACAGTGGTTTTCAATAATAGATTTGGCTCAAAAGAAGAGCATCTGCTTTGCTACGCCTACACGCTCTCTCACATGGCCCAGCTGCCAACCTGCATGCAAGAAATGGCATCACGAGGAGCAGTCGCACGCACACCCACGCCTTGACACGACGGTTACCTTTCGGCTCTTTTTTCTATTTCGGGCAGCATCACCGGGCTCGAGCCTCGACGACCGCGCCATGTGCCCAAACCACACGCTTTGGACGCGGCTATAGAAATCGTAGTTTCCCTCACACCCTCCCCAATGTCGACTATATATTTTTTTTTCCTAAATGCCACTTTTGCTAACATTTAGCACTTGATTATGTTCGAATAAATTTCAGACCCATATGACCCTCGGCATTTAACGGCATCGGTTTAAACGGTTTGAAATCTCAGGAGGTGTAAAAACCTCTGAAAATGTCATGTACTTTCGCATATTCTAATCCAGAAAAACGCAAAAAAGTTCTAAGCTATTGGGATAAGCCATTTAATATGGTGCTTTTCAGTCTCAAGGCTTCTCAGAATTTTAGAGTACGTCGTATCAGATGAAGTATCCGGAGATTCTCGGAAGTTATGGGTCTGAAAACCCGATATCTTATAATTTTTTCGCTTCTTAGTCTCGGAATACGTCAATGCATTTTCTCGGATTTCCACGGTCTCTCATATTTTCAGCACACCTAAACCTATGGCGTTTTTCCAAAATGACCATAGTTAGCTAAAAGTTATTAGAAGATTGTGCTAGAGCTGCTCTAGAGTATAAAATCAAATACTTTCAAAAAGACAATTTGTACTTGTGCTAAAAGATTTTATATAGCTTAGTATGGAGGTACGTCATCCACAAGAAGAGAAAATGGCATTACACGGCAGAACATTGAGATCCAAGGTGTGATATACTCCCTCCGTTCTAAATTAATTGACGCAGATTTAGAACAAAGTTATACTAAAACTGCGTCAATAAATTTGGAACGGAGGGAGTACTACGGTATGTCGATGAAATTTTGTACCCAGTCTACACGTACGCCAACTGAGCGGGGGCTAGATTTGGTTTTGGTGTTGGTCATATGTTGTGGGCCCACCTCTGAGGAGGAGTATGTGAGTAGCAGCAATTCATGTCACGTGCTACGTACAGTAGTAAAGTTATTCGTCACCCCGATCGTTGGTCTGCGCTCACGAGCCGACCGTGCGGGCGGCCGGCATGCCAGATCAGCTGTTTGGCCCCACCTACGCGTCACACAGACACGCTGATTGGAGAACTGGTCGTAATGCATGCGTGTCAAGTATTAGCTGGCCAACCCTGATTGGCCAGAGATAGCTGGTTGTAATGCATGCGATTGGTGGCCGACGCTGATTCTGATTGGACAGTGCTCGGTGCGTGTCCAGTTGCTAGCCGCACCATTGGATACAAGATACTGTACTACTGTAGTTTATCTACTCCTGTATCGCACTTTGTTACAGCAGTTTTTGGATATAGAAGATAGCTCACCTTGGAGTAGTATTTTACTATTGAACTCTAAAATAATAGTTTCTTTTTACTTTTTTGGGCATTTCTAAAGCGTGTCGCTAGGGTTGCTCCAAAGTATAAACCAGTACTGTTTAAAAAGGAATACATTTACTGATGTAAAATAGTTTATCATGCTAAATATTTGCCTTTTTCATCTTTTCATGCGACAAGTCCACTCCACACTCTCCGCCTACGATTCCCCTCGCGCTCGAAGGCGAAAATTCTTACGCCGGTGGGATCGCTCACCATCCCCACGGGATGGACAACCATGAGATAGAGAGCGAGGGGCGAGGGAGAAATTTTCAACACGGGTTCGACAATGGGATGGGAGTGCGTCGGGAAGAGTCGAAGTGACGTCAAGATCTCTTGCCGTGAAGGGAAAAAGGGAGATGGCATTTCACCCTGTTGCGCACTCGACGTGTCTGATGTGTCGATGCCGGTATCACAACCTAGGCAGGGTCTTGCATAAGGAGGGCTTACATCTTGTCCCTGATGTCATTGACAGTTTGATAGAAGCTCTCGCCCGCAAACAATACGAGGAACCACAAATTGTCTTTTTATGTCCCCTGAATGAAACGGTGAACTTGTTCTTTTTCTTTCCTTTTATTCGGCACAAAGAAGTTTTCAACACATATTCAACAATGGGACGAGAGGGGAGGGCGGTGGGGAAAAGTTGGAGTGGCGGTGCGACGACAAGATCTCGCGCCGTGATGGAAAAATAGAGATGCTATTTCTACGCGCACGAGAAACCTAGCAACGGAGGAGACAATGCACTCTAAATGGCGGATCTCGTTTGCAAGATTTACATGTTGAACGACCAGTTATACAATCCACTATAAAAATAACTTATTGTTTAGGTTTCTTTAGAGAGTTTGGTGGTTTTTACACATGAACTCTAAGATAATTGTTTTTTTTACGGTTTGAGCATTTTTATAGATTGTGCTACAGTTCTTATAGTATAAATTACATCCTTTGAAAAGGAAAATTTGTACTTATGCTAAATGATTTTATGTATCTTAATATGGAGGTATTAAAAAGGAAAAATGACATTGCAATTTACAGGCCATAACAAAAAAGGCTTCACTGTTGTAGACCGGAGCTTACAACAACCGTCCAAACCAAGAGGGACACCGCCAACGACACTATTGAAGGGCGCAACAAGGCGAGTAAGGGCGACAAACGAGTTGTCGTCCACGAGAGCGCCCTCAGATCACCTTTGGGTCCAAAGGGTTGCGAGAAGGCATGAAAGACGAGATCAAAGTGAGCGACCACAACACGACAAAGCTTGAACAGTACGGAACACTTACTATGGTGACCAACATCTTCACGTTGATGACATTAGGGACACGACGGAGCCCTGTGTCTACAAGACCTATCCTAGGTCACGGCACCGCCATCGACACATCCGAATTTTTGAGGGTGCAACAAGGAGAGGAAGGGCGAAAAACAGATTGTCGTCGACGAGAGCGTCGAGAGGGATTCATGAGCGCTGAACGACGAGGCCAAGGGTTGCGATAAAGCCATGAACGACGAGGCCAAAGTGTGGGATGACGACCATATGACGACTTTATCGACCAAGCTTGAAGGATACATAACACATGACTATGGTGGCTTACTCACGGGAAACTTTGAAAAATTGCTGAAAACTGAACCATATATGAAAAAATTCTAGTGCGAGAGGAACTGACATGAGCGCATAATTGCGCCATACAGCGTGATCAAACGTCTCGACCAAGCTCAAACCATAAGCATCACATGGCAATGGTAACCAACATCATAGTGCTGTCAAAACTTTCAAAAACTGCCAAAAATTCGAACAACTATCAATTTTTTTCGCGCGAAAAGTAAACACATGGAGCATGCAAAGTGAATCCTAGCCGTCGGATGGGAGCAGCTCCCACTGCTTGTTGACGTGGCATATACACCACCTATGCTTTTGTGCCATAAAGTGGACACGCAGGACCCATGTGTCAGTGGGTTGGGTGCATGTGCTTGGCTTTAGTTGTTGCGTGTGGTAGAATACAGAGCAATATACAATACTCCCACCATAGGAGTAACCGTATAGTATACGACATCTTTGTTGGCGGGCCGGAGATTGCGCTGGAGTTTTGGCAAGTATTTACATCGGGAGATATTCTGCTGCTAAAAAACCGGGACCTGCTATTTATTTGCGTGATGGAAAATAGTGGACGCTGCCGATTTGGAAGCCATTGAAAACGACAGATATTGGTTGCTAAAAATATGGGCACGAAACGTATGGTCTGGGTTTAGTTGCCACGACGCGCACCTCCCCACCTCTCCTCACGTTATAACAAGTGCCCAACGCCCACCTCCCACGCGACCTCTTCCCTCTTTGCCTCCCTCTCTTCGGTTCAACAAACTTGCCTCTCTCTTCCTGCCGTAGGCAGTTAGTTCATCGTCAAGATCGTGCGGCGAGGACCGAAGATCGACATGGAGAGCCAAGTCCATGCAGACGAGCATGGAGAGCCTCGATCTCAACTCCATGCAGACGGGCCAAGGCGGGCACGCATGGGAGTTGATCTCCTCACACAACGCAGGAACAAGCATTTGATTGCTTGTTGCTATTTTGTGCGAAGATTTGTACTCCAGGGCACCGTGTTCTCGTATGCAAAGCCGAGATGGCTCGATTGCTCATCCAGATTAGTATCCTTTTCGACCTTTGATATCGTTTTTTTTGGGATCTCTACCTGTAACTACGTCCTGAAAGAAAACCTGTGCCTCTTGACACATGATGATTTCTGGTTCGACATGGGACAGGCGAGATCCGGCCCCTTTCGTAGCCCACACGAGTCGATCGCTCAAGTTTGCCTTCTTCGATTTTTCTTTTGTGTTGTCTTTCCAATTACGTACTTGTGTATTTGTTTAGCCTGATTCTCCTTTCAATGTTCCATCTTTCTTCAACTTTTTCCCCCTAATTTTACACAACATCAATTTACTTTTGTAGAACATCTGCAGCACAACATCAATTTACTTTTGTAGAACATCTGCAGCACAACAATTACCACCCACCCCCTGATTCCGCATTCATCCATAACCAGCCCACCTCATTCATCGGAGCAAACCCATTTCGAGCCCATTGTCAATACGCCCCGCCGGCCTGATCCAATCCATTTCGAGCCACCAACAGCCTGCTTGACGAGGGGGATTCATCCGCCGGCCTGACCCAGTCCATTTCGAGCCACCCCGATTCTGGAAGCTCGTGGAACCTTGTGGAACCTAGGGCTCCGCTCCACTACATAACCCCCCGCCGGACTCGCCCCCCTCCTCTGATCGCCCTCTCACCGCCGCCGCCTCATCGCCCTCCCGAATCTCTCGCTCTTCAAGCCCGGCGATCCCCTTCCCTGCCGCTCTTCCCCAGTCCAACGTAGCCTCTCTCGCTCTCTCTGCCCCGTAATTTCGTCAACAAATTCGGATCCCCACTGGTGATTTCTGACCTAACCGTTTGTGATCTACTTCCCGATCCAGCCATGGCCGCCGCGGGAGTGGTGGCGCAGGTCGACATCGCGGGAGTGGTGGCCCAGGACGTCCGCGACGAGGACTCCAAGTGCGTGCGCGCCGTGTCATCCGCTTCTCTTCTACTTTTTACTTCTGCTGAATATGGTCTGATTTCTATGCTCGCTGGTTTGCAGGATCGGCTTCCAGGTGGTGAGCTACAAGAAGCACGCGGCGCGCCCACGGGTCTCCCCCCAGCCGCCGATGCCTGAGGAGACAGGTACGGCGGATCTCCTCTCCCCTTCTTACTCTCTGCGCGCGCGGCGGGATTCTGTGTGTGTGTTGCAATCGGAACGAAGCCCCGCCTTGCTAGATTCGTCTCGTAGTGTGCGTGTCCAACTCTTTGTAAAATAATTCGTTGGCCATGTCTCGGGATGTACTTTCTGCTGTGTCTGCTGCTGCTGCTGCTGCTGCAGTTATATATGTTCCTATATGCAAAACATGCAGAGGCAGTTGTGCTAGCCTTGGGTACTATTCAATTTCGGTGTTGAACTGTTGCGTGCAAAAATGTATTGGCTATCTGACCTGTTAGTACTAATTGTCTGGTGGTGATGGTGCGATACTAGCATGCTGTTTCTGTCAACACTAGCCTTGTTTTTGTTTCCAAATTATAGGCATCCCACTTGTAAGTTACTTTGGCATCCCACTTGTAAGTTACTTTCTGTTTAGGTTATGGATGGCTGGTTTGATGTGATACTAGTAGTTACTCGTTGGGACGTGCTTGTTTCCTACTATATAGGATTCACTTTAGTTGGATTAGTTGCTTGACAGGTTTAATTCTTTCATTTATCTCTTGTGCTTCTGGCTTAGTTCGCTGTTTGACAAGGAGGATTCTTGTAATGCTAGATTTTTAACTCGTGTTGTCGTTTGTTGAAAGAATCATAATCACCTTTTTGTGATAAAAAATGTGGCCTCTCCAATAATATGTGTCCATTGCTACTAAGTAGCCTGCTGTTCCTTATGCTGATGGCTTTATACCACTTATGTTGCTATTATTCTAATCAGTATACCGTGTTTAAAATGTTTGGGGCTCTGGGCCTAAGTATACTCTATTAGCAAATACTGGGGATAGTTTGCTCGTACTTCAACAGTAGAACTCGCTTGGCTTGATAGTGGGAAGCGCAAAAACAAATTATCAAATACTGGGATAGTTGATAGTTTGCTCTGGGCCTAAGTATACTTTATTAGCAAATACTTCCAACAGTAGAATACTGGATGGTTGGCTTAATGTGATAGGTAG
Source organism: Poa pratensis (assembly GCA_947311845.1). Classification (NCBI taxonomy): domain Eukaryota; kingdom Viridiplantae; phylum Streptophyta; class Magnoliopsida; order Poales; family Poaceae; genus Poa; species Poa pratensis. The sequence goes on along the minus strand of CAMZMU010000111.1, from coordinate 37,427,403 downwards.
TAATCCTGAGGCTTACTTACCTGTTCACCTTTTTTTGTATAACTCACTTGGCTTGGTTGAATTAGTTGCTGCTGGGAGATTTTATGCTTAATTATTTAATTTATCTCTTATGTTTTTTTGGCTTAGTTCTCTTTTTTATAAGGATGCTTGATGTAATGCTAGATTTTGAACTCGTATGGTCATTTGTTGGAAGAATCTTAATCACCTGTTTGTGATAAAAAATGTGGCCTCTCCAGTATTATCTGTTGTTTCTCTTGCTGTTGGCCTTATACTACTTATGCTGTTATTATTCTAACCAGTACTGAGTTTAAAATGTGTGGTGCTGTGGCCTAAGTATACTTTATTAGCAATTTCTGGGATAGTTGTACAGCTATCTTTTGAATGACTTAACTTCAGTTAACGTAAGATTGGTAATGACTACTTGTTTAACTGTTATTTGAAAGGTTGCTGCTGAGCCCCCTATGATTGTGCTTTTTTAAATTTCAGTGAACGTCTGTGACAACGAAGTGCCATGGCTCACTATTGTTGGTCCGCGTCGCAAGGTCCGCAAGGTCTATCAGGCAAGAAAGGGAGGCGAGGTGATGAATTTCAAGGGGCTGGGCTTCTTTGTCTTCGGGTCGTATGGACCAGACGGCTTAGAGTTTTAGGTGAGCCTTACTCTCTCAGATGTTCATCCCTTGTGTTTCAGACGTTCATTCTGCGTTTACCTTTTTGCTAATATCTTGTCTTTTGTTGTTTGCAGTCGCATTGCTAGCCAAGCCAACCTCGTGTCTGTCAGAGTTACCATCTTCAGAAGTTACTTGAGTTCGAGTGATGAAAAGGAATTAATACTGTGTAGTTTTTCGGTTATGGGACCATGTAGTTAAGGTTCTTGTCCATGGCCCTGATCACCCTATTCCTTACTCCGCACAACAGTCGTATTATGTTTTGGCTGGCTCACTCATCATGCTACTTGTGGAGGTTTCGCTTTGAGACATAATAGCTTGGTTCTGTGATCGTTTTGCTTCCCTGTTATCATTCATGTCGTGCTTTCTTATTATCATGGCAGGTTTAATTATCTCTGTGAATATCCTTGGGAAAATGTTATTCATCGTTTTGCTTCTTTTTTTTTTGTACAAACAAAGGCGCCAGAGGCGCCAAATTATTCATTCAGCTCGGCTGCACCAAGCAGCAGTAAATACAATGTCCTGAAAGCATACAGATTGCAAAGCTGAAAGTACAGGGCATTCATCTGGATTGTGAATTTGTGAGCTGAACTGAAACATCTAAAGATAGGCTGATCTAGGCATTGCCTAAGCACCTGTGCTGCGCAATTGTGTGCTACTAAGTTGAAATTCCTGGATACATGGAAAACCTGATGTGTTAAATTCTGGCGTGCTCGTATGCCGATTACTTTGCTAAATATTTTATATTATTTTAGATTTATCTCTGAGGTGATAATTACTGCTGATTTTTTGTGTATGCATCCTACGATTTTTTTCTTTCAAATGACAGCTGAATGGTGGAACGGAGATAGAACGTCTTGAAACTTAGATTATTTTGGGCGCGTCCCCTGACCCTATATCTTCGCTGTGTTGCAGTTTGCATGTGCCGACACATGTTTGGTATATTTCTTGGATTTGCCGGGAGAGCCAGGTTTGTGATCTCGGGGGATCGATTTGTTTTGAGGCAGCAGGCGGATATAACTAGTTTCTTTTATATAAAACTAGCCAGATGGTGAAAAGCTTCGTGCAATGTTTCTTTTGAACTGCAATATTTTTATGATGCCCTTGCTATCGGTTCCTGCCGGTTTTTTTTATATATGAATGTGGTTCATATGTGTGGCAGACCGGCAATAATTGAACTTATTTGTCAATTTTTATCCCACCTAGAGACTTTATGTTTTATATTAATCTGTTTTCTACTAGTTGAAAGCGGTAGTTCTATTTTGTTCAAATTTTTTATACTAGTAGAAAGTGGTTTTTTTTAACTCCCACCCATTTTTTATTTACCCTAAAAAATCATTGTCCCAAAAAGGGAAGTGAATTTTTGATCGATATTTTTTTGTAAGTAAAAAATTGATCCTTCTTCTTTTTAATGCAAAAGGGAATAGCGAGAAAAAATTGAATAGTGCCTCCCGTGAACGTGCGCCGGATGGAGAACCCAGCGAACAATCATGTCCGCCCCGTAGAGAAGCTAGAGAAGCCCGTGCGATCAACGACACATGCAGTCCTGCAACATCACGTTTCGGTTCGCACGTGCAGTGCGTCACGTTCGACCCACGCGCCGGAAAGGGAATAGCGATCCAATTAGTTGACTTTCCTAATCGGGATGTTAGAAATCGTGCGACTGATCGCACGCGCGAACAATAGCCACGCCCGTAAAGATTTATTTTCATCAATCAAATTCAATAGGATGGTTTGCGAACAAATATTTATATTAAATAGTACATTATTTTCGATAATCTGGCTTTTGCTTTCGTCTTTCCGTTTGCCCTAAACCCTGCCACCATCATCCGGAGGGCTGTGTCCTTGATTGTTGATTGCACCTGAGGTTTCTGTTCGTCTTGCCCCATCTTCCCAAGGTTCTGCACTTGCCATTTTTAACAACCGCTTTGAGAGAGACCTCTGCCTTGGGGATTTCTTTGTTGAATGGGGTGGCATAGAGTACAGTGTTTCTCTCGTTCCACATGATGCCACTGAATACAACTTTGATTACACTCTAGGGTTTCTTGCTACCATCTTCGTCTACCGTTTTCCTATGCAGCATTGGAACGAAAAATCCATTGCCAAAGCAGTTTCTCCTTTCGGTGCCCTTGTGGCAGTGGATCTTGCTTGCTTTCCAATGATCATTACAGCACCATCTCGATCATAGTCCATGTTGAATGCATCAGCAAGATCCCTCGTGTTTTGGTGGTCAAACAAGGAGGCCACGGCACTCTTACTTGGATTGATGTTCGTGGTTTTCTGGATCTTTCTCTCCCACCTTCACCTCCACCCTCTCCACCTCACTCTCCTTTCGGCCCTATTTACTCTTCACCTTCTGGTGACTCTGGCACTGAGCTCTCGTCGGAAGGCACAAGGTCTGATAGCGGTGGCAACCGCCACTCGCCGGTGACGGTTCTCGCCGACCCCTGAAGGGTCTTTCTTTTCTCGTGGCGTGCAGGTGGCGCCAGGACACTTCTTCCCACCTGTCGATGAGATCTTGGAGTTGGTTTCCTTACCCCTCCGCCGCGGATCGCGGCCCCAGTCTTGGTTCCCATGACGGGGGCCTGGAAGACATCACAAGGCCGGTCTTCAATGACTCTGCGGTGGTGGACGCCGGCGACCAGGAGGGGTCTCCGGTGGTTCATCGCAAAAGGGAGCCTATAGGTGATGCTGTGGTGGCGGGAGAGGTCTACGACCTCAGTACTCTCTTCGTCACCCCACCAGAACCGGTGTTCGTGCACCAAGATGATGACGCGCCAAAGGATGCCGAGCCGGCGCCGGCACCTAGGCGCAGCAAGCGGGCCACCATGCAGGGTGCTGGTGACTACGTGCGCGTGGTGGACAGGGCGGTGCAGAAGAAAGCAAGAGATGTTGAGGGCCTAGGAGAAGGAGCTCAGAAGAAACGCAAAGGGGGATGTGCTGACGAGGAAATCCCGCACCTGCAGGTTGGGGACTTGCTGTTCCTAGGAAAGGCTTGTGGGTTCGAGGAGGCTGAGCTCCTAAAGATTGAAGAGGCTGCCAACCAGGTCGACGATGAGTAAGACAGCTGCAGGTGTTAGGGATAGGAGCACTAGCTGCTGGTGTGGCCTTGTTACCCCTGTCTGTGTTGCAGCACTGTGGTCTTTGTTGTGTTGTGTGTGAGTTTCAGTTCAGTTTGTGCTAGTTGTTTCAGTGGCCAGGTGTTAGGGCTGCCTGTTTGGTGTTCGACGGCCGGAGTAGATGATGGTCGTTTATGTTCTTTAGCTGTATGCTCCAGTTTATCATGACGACAAAGTTTAAGAATTTCAGTTTGGAGGATTGGAATGTGCGAGGGCTGAATGATGACAGAAAGTGTGAAATTGTGCGAGACTCTCTGTCTACAAATTCCTTTGATGTCCTGTTTCTTCAATAAACAAAACTGCGTGATATCTCAAACTACAAGAAATCTCTTTTTCTTCCTGCAAACCTGGATAAATTTAAGCATATCGATGCAATTGGGATTGCTGGTGGAATCTTGACAGCTTGGAATTCGAGAAACTGGAAAATTAGTGCTAAGATTGCCACAACAAGATCTCTGACCGTCAAACTACAGTTTGAAGTTTCTGATTTTCAGTTCTGGGCTACAAACGTATATGGCCCGACTACAGATTGTGAGAGGGATGATTTCTTTGATGAGCTAAGACAAGTACAGACTAGTGTGAGTGGCCCATGGATCATTGCCGGTGACTTTAACACAGTTCGATCAGGTGAGGACAGGAGTACTGGCAGAGAACAGGTTCAACGACGCTATCAGGGACCTGAAAATTCAAGAATTACCACTACTTGACAAGAATTGACAGGGTCTTCATAAACGCATGCTGGGACACAAGCATGCCAAACTCAACTTTGCACACAGTTCCGAAGGTCACCTCTGATCACTGCCCTCTGAAAATTGAGGCCTCCACTTCTATCCCGGCCTCCAAGCTTTTCCGATATGAAAATTGCTGGAAGTTCAAGGCAGATTTTGCTGGCTTGGTTAGTGGTACATGGCAGCATATAAGCCCGAGTGATGATGCTTCCAAAAATCTGTGCAAAAACCTAAAGAATTTAAGAGCAGCCATTGGAAAATGGAGAAAAAAATTTGAAACCAGATAAAAAGGTGCTTGATACAAATAAGCTCATTCTAGCCTTTATGGATTGGTTGGAAGAAAACAGGCAACTCTCAAAACTGGAGCTCGTGTTCAGAGGGTTAGTGAGACATAAAATTGAAAGCTTAGTACATTTTATAGCGGTGGCAGCAAGGCAGCGGGGTAAAATCAATTGGTGCGTGCTTGGAGATGAGGACACTAAGTTTTACGGGCGTCAGCCCGGCTAAGAGCTAGCCAAATCAAAGTCATTGAACTTGACGGTATGCCGCATTACTCCCAAGATGCGAAGCAAAAAAATTTAACTGGATACTACAGGAATATTATGGGTTCCACAGCATCCGCCGTGCCAAGTATAAATCTGAATGAACTTTATCCAAGCCCCGTTGAGCTGACTGATTTATCATCTCCTTTCACAGAAAAGGAAATTTTAATGGCCATAAAGGAAATTCCCAGGGACAAAAGCCCTGGACCAGACGGGTTTGGTTCAGGATTTTATCAAGATTTTTTGGCAATTAATCAAACAAGATATAATCCTCTTCTTTGATCAATTCTACAGGGGTGAGCTCAAGCTGCAGAGTATAAACAGGCCGTACATGATACTCCTTAGGAAAAAAGAAAACAACAGCACTCCGGGTAACTTCAGACCGATCTCTCTACTGAACTGTTCAGTTAAATGGATTACCAAAATCTTGGCTGCTAGGTTACAGCGGAAAATTAAAGAGCTCGTGGATGAGGACCAATCTGGTTTTGTTAAAACAAGGTGCATTGCGGATAACTTCATGTATGCCATGGATCTGGTACAAACGTGCAAAAAAAGGAAAAAGAAAGCAATGATTCTGAAGCTGGACTTTAGCAAAGCTTTTGACACTGTGTCATGGGAGGCACTTTTTGCTATAATGAAAATCAGAGGATTTGACGAAAGGATTAGATGGATGGACCAGCTACTCACATCTGTGAAGACTGCCATTCTTCTGAACGGAATACCAGGATGTTGGATAGATATAAAGAGGGGACTGCGACAAGGGGACCCGTTGTCCCCTTTACTCTTCATTGTGGTTGCTGATGTGCTGCAGAAGGCTATCAAGAGTGCTGCAGCTAGAGGCCTGCTTCGACACCCGATTCTTGAAGACTACCATTGCCCCGTTTTACAATACGCTGATGATACCTTGATAGTGATCCAAGGTGATGTTGAGCAAGCCAGGGTTCTTAAAAGGATTCTTGACCTTTTTGCTGAAACTACTGGGCTGAAAATAAACTTCTCTAAATCTACTTTCGTACCCATCAACCTTACATCCCAAGAGGCAGAGGACATTGCTGCTATCCTCAGTTGTGACATAGCCGCTTTTCCACAAAACTATTTGGGGCTTCCTTTATCGGACTCTAAGTTACCGAAAGAGGTTTTTCTGCCATACATCTCATCCATAGAAAAGAGAATAAATTTCTCCCTGGAGTTTGTCACTAGTGGAGGTAGGCTGACTCTCACAAAATCAGTCCTCTCAGCCCTCCCAGCTTATCTTATGTCCTGCATCAAGCTGCCCCAGTGGGTTATCAGTGAGATGGAAAAACTCATGAGGTCGTTCTTCTGGAAAGGGAAGAAAACAGTGAATGGAAGTGACTGTGGTGGCTTGGGATTATGTTTGCAGGGATTTTTCAGAAGGAGGGTTGGGCATCAAAAACCTCCAAATTCATAACACCGGCTTGCTAACCAAATTCGTACATAGGCTCCTCACTGAACCTGGGACACCATGGGCAAAATGGGTGATGACAGTACATGTCAAGGATAAAGATCTAGGGGACACGAATCTAGTTCAGACTAGAGTATGGTCTCAGATCAATGGGCTGATTGCCAATTACAGAAACGCTACATGCGTGTAGTTGGGTAATGGGGTTCCACCTCCTGTGGAAAGACAAATGGACTACCAATGGGCCGTTGTGTGCCCTGTTCCCTGCTCTTTCTCACACACGACAAGACCAAATATTTCGGTTGCAGATTGCTGGAACAATGGTGGCTGGAATATCCCCCTGAACCACATTACTTCTGACAGAGCTGAAAGAGAAAAAGTAGCACTGATGGCTTTCATGGCCTCGTGCTCTCTAGACCAAGAAAAGGCTGATGCAAGGGGGTGGCGTTTCAATTTTGCGGAAAAATTCGCAGTGAAAAACATGTACAAGCTGTTGAATTGGTTGGGCGGGGGGGGGGGGGGGGGGGGGGGGGGGGGGGGGGGGGGTAGAATCAAGGTGAGATCGGTACTGCACAAACAAAAAATAGTGGACGATGATAAATGTCCATTTGGCTGTCAAATGGTTGAAACCGTTGAACATTTTGCTCTTGAGTTTGTGCGCACAAGGCAAATTTTGGCTGAGTTGGGCATCCATATTAATACGGTTTCAGAGGTAGAAGACATTTACGGGTGTGCTAGAAAGCAATGTACCAGGGAGAAAGAGAAAGCCTGGGATTTGGTGATCACGGCAGCCCTATGGACTATCTGGTTGTCTAGAAACCGTAAGGTGTTCCACAATATAGAGCAACCGATCAGAGCTGTTGTCACACAAGGAATTGAGACAACCACACTTTGGGCACACAGAGCAAAGAAGAAGGAAAAAGAGGCTGTTAACCTTTGGGTAGCTGATTGGCCTGAGACAACCACACTTTGGGCACACAGAGCAAAGAAGAAGGAAAAAGAGGCTGTTAACCTTTGGGTAGCTGATTGGCCATCTTAGGCCCTTAGCTAGCTTTGTAGTTTTTTTTTTCATCGCTTTCTGCATGGTTTTTCGATGTTGTAAGAAAACGTTGAGCTGCCTTAGCTCCTTTTTAATATATAAATAAGGTAGGGGTGTTCCACCCCTTCCGTTTGCTTTCAAAAAAAATGGCAAAAGTCTGAAATAAACCTTTAACTCGTAGACGGCGTCGCAAGCAAATCTCCACGTCTGAATCCCTGATTTTTGAACCCTGAGCTCCCCAATCCTGTCTTTCCTGGTCGTTTTTCTCGCTTGACCTCGTTTGCCCGCTGGGAATAGCTACGTGGTGGGAATCAGGGGCAGCGGGCTGACCAATGGAACCCACTGCATTTTCACTCAACCTTTTGCTCGTTGTGTTCTCCAAACTGTCCGAATATTTATAGAACGAAAATGGATTGAATGAATTTTGACAATATCTGGACTGAAAGTTGACAGTAACTTGACTGAAATGAAAACACAATCTGGACAGTAGATAATCTGGTTGCTAGCATCAGCCAATAGGGCAGCAAAATAACACTTAGTTCTTCAGTTGCATACTACTCAAACTGACACCTAACTTGTTCATTACAGGAAATGCAAACCGAAAATCAAATAAAACACATGGACCATCTTCAGGATCATATCTTGGTCTTGTTTTGCCCCTTGCCTGCTGCATTAACATCTGGGGCACCCTTCCTCTTAGCTGTACTTGATTGAACTGACTCCTTTCCCTTGGACTTGACATGGCTTGCACTAACATGTGCATCTGTTTGAGAATTGCTGAAAATTGAGTAGAAAAAAGTATAGTTATCTACTGCCAGCTACGAAAAAGTGGAGTTAGATATTTTTGGTTAACAAAACTTGGAGTTATGTACCTCAGTGGCTTTCATTTTCTTCCCAGCCTTTTGAAGATGAGAATTATTTTTATTTCCTTTTTCAGGATTTTTTTTTTGCACCTAGACTTGTTATGTCCAGTATTCCTACAAAGACCACATTTTATCTTGCAACCCATCCATCACCATTACCATTTATATTTAATTCTTTGATTAAAAGGCTAATGAAGCACTCCCAACTGTCTTTTGTTTCCTGCTCTACAACTGCCCAAGCAGAAAATAAAACTTCATTGAATCCTTCACACTAGTGTGATCGGCAAGGAACGCCTTCAACTCTACCAAAGATAACTTATCGCGTTCAGTTTCAGACACTACTAACACACTACTGACGAAACTAAACCAAAGTACTGTTCAAACCAATCTGGATCGACCCAATAGAGAAACGAAACGGAACTTTAGATTCAGACCAAACCATTCACAGCTCTATCTATCAACGCAAGAGGGAAAGTAAGAAAATTACATCACCGAGCACAGTCTCGAGTGCTTACCTGCTTCCTCTCGCCGGCCGTCGAGCTGCGGGTCGCCGCCGCCGCCGCCGTCACCGCCGCTGCCGCGAAACAAGGCACGCCACGGGTCGCTGCCGCAGCCGCGAAACAGGGCGGCGAGCACTTGCGCAACCTACAGACGTCGATGAAAAAGATACGGCGTCAACTACGGGGCCTGCTAAATCGTCTCCCAGCAGCCGCGATCATCCGCTGTCGCCATAGCCGCGGCGTGAAAATCTGGAAAGGACAAACTGTTCGCGCGTCTGCCGGAAAGATTGAGGAGGTATAGAACGGAAGTAAGGGATTGTGTGTGGGTCCCATCGGTGAGCCCACTATTCCGCAACCCCTGCCACGTCAGCAATTCTAATGCCCAAACGAGGTCAAGCGAGAAAAACGACCAGGAAAGACAGGATTGGGGAGCTCAGGGTTCAAAAATCAGGGATTCAGACGTGGAGGTTTGCTTGCGACGCCGTCTACGAGTTAAAGGTTTATTTCAGACTTTTGCCCAAAATCATATATACCAACTATATCCAATTATAGACTATAGTTGAGATGTGTGTTTGCACCTGTACATTTACTTTATATGATGAAGCATTTATGTACTTGCGGATTTCTGTTCTCCAAGTGGTACAACCTACTGGAATGTCTCTTGCCGGTGTTGGCTTGAAACAAGCAGCACATTATTATACTGGCTAGGGGTGTTCAAGGTGGGATGAGTTGAAACCATGAAAACGGTCGAGCCATTTGTTCTAGAGGATTTAACGGTTTTAGTCCCACATCTTGCACGCTTTGGACTTTTTAGTCCCACATCTTGCAAATTAAATGTTGTTAGTACCACAACTTGCTTAGAGTGAACTTTTTAGTCCTGGCTGCCTCTGATCACGACACGTGGACGCCACGCTGGCATGTTACTTTGCGGAGAACCCCTCGAATTTTTAATCTTCACCGATAGGTCCACTGCTCAATAAGACTGGGTTATGTTTTAACTGGACATGATGTTTTAACCGCATCCTCATCCCCAAATCGAGCAAATCCTCTGCGGCGGCGGCGGAGCTCCCAAATGGCGTCGTACGGGGAGGCGGTGTCGGAGGTCCCCTGCGCCTGGTCGGAGGTCCCCTCGCCCGCGGCCGCGGCTGCCGACGGCGCGGTGGTGGAGCTCAGCGGGGTGCCCCGGCAGGGTGGCGTGGAGGTGCGGCGGCTGCCGACCAAGCGCGGCACGGAGGTGGTGGCCATGTATGTGCGCCAGCCCGGGGCGTGCCTCACGCTGCTCTACTCCCACGGCAACGCGGCGGACCTGGGACAGATGTACGAGCTCTTCGTCGAGCTCAGCTCCCACCTCAACGTCAACCTCATCTTTTCTTCTTCTTGAGCTTCAAGAACGCGTCGAAGGCGACGCGCCGGAGCTCGGCGACCTTCTCGTTCAGGCGTGCTGCATCCACGTGAGGTTCTGGTGCGTGCAGGGCACGAGCAGCCAGTCGGTGAGCGGGTAGGTTGCGTCGCCGACGACCCAGGAGGAGGCGGGTATCATGCCGGCCGCGGCGCGCTGCTGCAGGGCAGACTTGTCGAGCACCTGGTCGTCGGACATGGACCCCGGCCAGCCGATGCAGACGTCCGTGAAGGCGCCGTCGGGGCCGACCACCCCCTGCCGGCGGATCTTCATTGAACTCTGCAAAGTAACATGCCAGCGTGGCGTCCACGTGTCGTGATCAGAGGCAGCCAGGACTAAAAAGTTCACCCTAAGCAAGTTGTGGTACTAACAACGTTTAATTTTAATTTGCAAGATGTGGGACTAAAAAGTCTAAAGCGTGCAAGATGTGGGACTAAAACCGTTAAATCCTCTTTGTTCTACTCCCTCCGGTCCGTAAAAACGGTCGGAAGATAACAGCTTCCTAAGCAAGTTGTGGTACTAACAACGTTTAATTTTAATTTGCAAGATGTGGGACTAAAAAGTCTAAAGCGTGCAAAATGTGGGACTAAAACCGTTAAATCCTCTTTGTTCTACTCCCTCCGGTCCGTAAAAACGGTCGGAAGATAACAGCTTCGGCAGCACACGTCCTACGTATCATGTCCGAAGCTTTTTTCGGATCGGAGGAAGTAGCTTTTTTCAATCAGTGAAAGAGATCGAGATTCCACGGTTTCAACTCAAACAGGCTATGAACGCCCTTAGCCAAACTGTACTGAGCTAATACGCCGCTTGAGCAAATAAATTGCCAGGATAAAATTGCAACAACCCTTAGCAAGACTAATTTAGTTTCTTAGCAATGTTTTACCACTCATACAATATGCAGTCACTTCCCGACATACAAAACAATAAACACTCATGACCCTAACATAGCTACACACAAATATTAATGTGTTCATCAAGACCATCAAACATTGTTCCCTTGTCATCCAAGCAGAACCATAACTTTATTATATCCTCCTAAAATCGGAAGTGAAGCCTTAACAGCGGGCGCGTATGCATGCCCAAACTGCTCCTAACCCAGGTCTTATGCCTCTTTGACCGCGGGTACCTGTTACCTGGTTGCCGGCTGTATTCACACTTCTTCTTGCAAGCTGGCTTCTCATGCAGGTATATGTCCTTCAGATTGACTGCTGCTTCCATGACAGTTGTGACATAATCCATAAACTTGTCTTCTGATTGAAACCCGAAGATCCTGAGCACCGAAAGCTTGTGGTGTTTGAAATAAGATACTTCCCATTTTGCATCGGCGTCCTTCTCCTCCTTGCTACACGCGAGCTTCTCCCTCATATCCTCATCCCATATCCCCAGACAATCACAAACCTGCAATGCTTCTCGTCAGGCAAAACATTTGCATTCAACAATGTAAAACGTAACAATTTCACTTAATTACTAAACTATCTTAATGCACTGCTGCATAGCTCCAAATGTAAAGTTTTGAGATTAGACAATACAAAATCTAACTTTAACCATGTAGAAAGAAAAAATATTTGGACACAAGGCAGAAAGACTTTACCTGATGCATAGCTCCTCAAGGTAAGGTGCACCTTGCAGTACAAACATCGTCCAAGTCAGATCACATTCTTCTGAAATTGCAGCCAAATTCACAAGCCTTAGTTTGCTGAACACCTGCCACAATTCTCTTGGATCTTCAGGTTTAACCCAAATCTGCAAAAGATAATAGAGAACGCAAAATATGTTAACCAAATTAAAGACTAGAATTTCAAATAAGAATGACCAGGGAAAACAATGTGCATAATCAACAAGACTGTAACATTCACTAACCTTTTCTCTGTCAAAGCCAAGGTGCAGGTTGCTTACGGTGGCATTGCCAAGAAATTCACTTAACTTGAGCATCTTTTGCGTTGAAAGAGCCATATTTGTGATGCTCACGGTGTCGAGCAGTGGTACATAACCAAAAGACAATGGATCATGTTGAGACATCCAACAAGAAAAAGTCAGGGTTGTGAGCTCTGGTAGCCAGTTCAGATCAACCCTCTCAAAATCACTGTTTTCAATCTCGAGCTCACGGAGTAGCGGGTGTTCCATCTCCATCAAGGATAGATACCCCATATCACAGTTGTTCAAGCGGAGGAACTCTAGTCGCTTGCATAATCTAAAAAGCTTAGGGAAATCTGATTGCCATAACCTCACATTCTCCAGCTTGAGTCGTGTGAGATAACTGAATGTATCCGGGCAATCGTTAATAAGTGAGTTGAGCTGCCTCCCGTAAGTGAGCACATCATCAGGGCAGCATCGATTACCTTCCTTCTCGGTCAAGATTGTGAACTCAGCCACATCAACCTTCTGGGTTGCTATGGTGTTGGCAAAAGTCCTGCCAATTCTAATGGATCCATCTCCCAAGAAGAACTGCATGCAGAGGCTGTGAATGGTGTATGGACTCGTACTCCTCCTTTCCAGAAGGCTCTGGACCGCTCCAAGCATGGTTGCATTGGCGCGAGCAACATCAAAGGTCCTCTCTTGCACGTTGTCAGTGGAGCCAACCATTATAAGAATTTTGGAGAGCAAAGTTGGGATCTGCCTCCACCGTCTGGAGAGGATGCTGGTTCTTGCAGCGTCGGCAATATCAAGTCGCTCAACAATATTGAGCAACAAGTCATCAGGCAAATTGCTGAGCCAATCATTTTGCCAGGTGCTTTCATCTTCTTCCTGTATTTGGCATAGAAAGAAATTCGAGTTGATTTCTTACAGTCTTCAGGATGCTGTGGTTATAATATATGTTCTCAGAAAAATATGTAATTTTGCTACTTTCCAACAGCAAATACGAAATTGTACCATCTTCCACACAAAAAAAGTAATTTGACAACTCATTCTCTACTATACTATGGTGCCTATAATTTATCTGTAAGAGCTGCAAGCTAAAAAAATGTCTATAGGACAAGTAACTCACCGGCATGGATAGGGAGGACCCTTAGATTAATACGAGAGGAACCATGGTATAGTATCACTACTATACAAGATCTTGCGAGATTACAAGAGATTAGGGAAGCATGGAGAGGGTAATACGAGAGGCTTTCAGACGCGGCTCAGTGTTTTTTAGTTGATACATCATCCAGCAAATCTGGGCTCTTAGATTAATGTGATCGGCAACAAATACTACAGGGTATCACTACTGACAATCATCATTGGGTAATTCTGGAGCGTTAGATGAAGACAATGGTAGAACCAAGTGTGCTAAACATTCTTAGGCTTCGGTTTTGCTTAAATGGTTTTCATTATTTGTGTGTAAGCTAATAACTAATCATTGGGCCTAGATAAATTCGTATTAATGAGAGGTTGGGCTTTGGATGTCTCCTAAATAATTTTGTAATGAGATATATTTGTATTTTTCCATTGATTGAATTGAGTGAATGTACTAACTATATTTGATTGATTCGCTTTGGGTTTGATGGTTGCACTAAATAATCATCGGACTAAAAATCGTCTCAGAAAAAGATGTAATTTTGCTAATGTCCACCAGCAAAAACGAAATTGTGCTATCTTCCACACAAAAAAATGCAATTTTGACAACTCTTTTCTAGTACGATGGTTCCCATAATTTATCAGTAAGAGCCCCAAATTAAAAAATTAAAAAATAATCTAGAGGACAGGTAACTCACCAGCATGGATAGGGAGGACCATCGGTTTGAACTGCTGCGGCCCTTGACGGACGGTTTGCCCATCGCTCTGGCAGCCGGTCGCCGGAGATGAGAGTTCGAGAGGTTTTCTGATGTCTCGTGAGTTGCTGCTCTCCTACGAATTATGATGACTATCCCCTGGGCAGATAATATAGCGGCTCGTGTTCCGGCTACGATGGCAACTCGGAGATTGAAGTGGAGAAGTATTCGAGCTCTTTGTGTGATCCAAACCGGAAGGAGGTCGAATTCGGACTGCAGCTCGTGTAAAGCGAGCTGCTTTTATTCTAAATTGCAGCTCCGAAAGGAGCCGCTTGATTGCGGATTGCAGCTGTAAAATGAGCTGCTTCGATTCTAAATTGCAGCTCCCAAAGGAGCTGCTTATTTGGGCGGATCTACTGGAAGAAGACGGCTCGATCCTCATACGAGGAGCAATTGGTTGGCGGCGCGGCAGCGACGGAGGAGCTCGGCACAAGTCTGGCGGCGTGGCGACCGGCGCATAACTGATCTACAATCTCTCTCCTCCCTTAACCTAGGTGGAGATAGGGATGACCATTATATATATGTGCGGCCTGAGGTGGAGGGATTCTGGGCCAAGGCCCATCTCGCGTTTGTTGTTTGTGTCCATGAGGCTGCAGAGCTTTCCCTGGAACAGGGGATGAAGAAATTGGTGGGTTTTTTTGGTATGGAAAACTCTTTCCATTAAGCTGTGATATCCGGCGAGACGGTGAAGCCTAGCGACCATGTTAGGGTTCAGGGTGCGGGGTACCTCACCATTGGCGGGCTGGCGAGGCGGCACGGCAGAGAGCAGTTCAGTCGGTGCAGCGGAGGGCACAGGAGGATGGCACCGAAGACCATCACCAACAATTATCTACCTGCAGGGAGTCGCGAACAGACCAACTCTCTCTGTAAGAATACAAGAAACGCAGAAATTTTAAGTTCCCAACACACGTGAGAAATATAAAAAAACGGCATAATGTGCAAGATAGTGATTCATGTATATCAATAGCTTACCTTCGTCTGCACTATAATACTAGATGGCCCAGCCCCAGGTTCTGCGAGTAGGCTCTTGGCCACTGAGCTTGCAACACTTGGACACTTGGAGTCAAATCTTTTCCACATACAGTTGCAGGAGAAATATTCACATTACTATCTTCGATGGTAGACAGATTTGCTTGAGGTAAATCTGAAGGGTCAGAAATCCTGAATTTGAGGACAGTGTCAATACAAGAAAACTATCTTCAGTCCACATGGCAGTTGGTGGTGACGGTCTCTCTGCCCAGGATCATACAGACCCCAAAATGACATTGTCATCACTGTCCCTGAAAGCCAACAGCCAAACATGGGTACATATGTATAGCAAAAAAAAAAAAAATGAGTACATACATTGTATTAAGAGCAAAATAATAGTGTGTTTACTGTGGTTTTCTGAGTTATTGTCATACCTCGCAGATCCATCCTAGGACTATGTTTATCCTCCACATTTCTGAGGTATACCACATGTCCTTCATCATCGGTTACAGATGGCCATTTGAAAAGCAACATGTGGTCATCCTCGTTCTTTTTCTATTTGAAAAAAGCATGAGATACCTGTCCAAATTACACAAATATATCAGAGATGGCAAGTGTAACAAGATAATGACATAATCCATTTGCAAATACCCACTTCTGAATGTTGTTTGTCTGTCTATATGGTGCAATCCTGTTAACTAATTATTCTTAATGTAGAGGTTTTTACTACATTATTTATGGCAAAAACAACAATTCTTTGCAACACCACCATACACACAAAGTACACAAGATAAAGATACATAGTTATAGAGAAGTATTATTCAATAAAGAATGTCAAGTCCGATTCTTTATACCAACGATGCAGATAACCAAATAGCAAATCTGGTCCAACTCCATATGGTAAATATCATCCATGATACCTCGAAAAATCATGCTAAAAACTGGCTTGCTTGAGCTCTACAACGCATTATGAAAGCAACAACATTAACTTCAGCCCATAAGTTTGGATATTTAAATGTCAAAAAGGGACAAAGTAGAACATCTTAGTAAATATTTTTTATTTGACAACACAGAAAAAATATCAAATACAGCTGAGTGTTCCTTCCCAAGTTAAAATATAATGATTACAAGCACATATCTCATCCGTTATCATAACCAAATAGGTTTATATATCTTCGCCTAGATGCGGCATTCTAACAACCTTTCATGGTAAATTTATACAAAGCCAAATATCTTTTTTTTTTTGCGAAACACAGTACAACGCAAGCGCTCATATACACGCGCACACACTCACCCCTATGAACGCACGCACGCACACCCTACCCCTATGAGCACCTCCGAGAGACTGAGTCGGCGGGTCGAGTCTTGAGATTGACGAAGTCACCACGGGCGCCTCGCTGTCGACGGGAACGTCGCCTCCCACTGAAGAATATTCCGCCTTAAATGAGAAACACCAGCGTCAAACCTGGGGTTTGAACTCTGGTGGGCTGGGGGTACAACCACCCACCTAACCATCTTGCCACAGGCAAGTTCTCTACAAAGCCAAATATCAGTTCAGTAATTCGGATAGTGTTGAACTGTTACGGCCCAGGAGGCCCAGCCCATGTAGCTTACCTGGAAGAGCAAGGACGGGAGGAGAGAGACCCAGGGATACAAATCTGTAAACCTGAGTGTTTTGGTGGGTTAGGTGTAAAGAACCTAAGATTACAGGGCTTGGCCTTAAGATTGAGATGGGAATGGCTCAAGCAGACAGATCAGTGCAGACCTTGGCAGGGTTTGCCTATGCTAAAGGATGATTCTACTGAACATGCATTCAGAACCTTTGCGGCAATTGAGCTTGGGAATGGGGAGCTGGTGCGGTTTTGGGTGGACAAATGGATCCTGGTGGGTGGTGGCTTGGGACTCATCTTGCCTAGATGTTACCAACGTTACACTGGATAGCTTCTCCCTGACGGGTGTGGTGACGACGCGTGACAATTGTCAGTGGTGGCTGACAGTTGTGTATGGGCCGCAAACGACGGTGGATAAGGTGCAGTTCCTGCAGGAGCTGAAGAAGAGACGACAGCTCTGCCCAGGGCCATGGTTACTCATCGGTGATTTCAATATGATTCTCCATGCCTCTGACAAGAATAACATGAACCTGAACCGGCGTTCGATGTCGAGGTTTCGAGACTTCGTCAGTGAACACGAGTTGAAGGACCTGTACCTGCATGGGAGGTTATATACTTGGAGCAATGAGCGAAGGGCGCCAACTATGACACGCATCGACAGGGCATTGGCATCAGTGGACTGGGATCTTGCCTATCCAGACAGCCTACTGCAGGCTCTATCTTCAAATGTATCAGATCACGTGCCAATTCACTTGTCGCTGAACGCCGTGTTCCGGCCCAAGAAGAGGTTCAAATTTGAGCTGTATTGGGCCGGTTTGGAGGGGTTTGAGGAGGCCGTGAGGGAAGGATGGAAGTGTGATGCCTCGATTACTGATCCTTTCAAACGAATTGACACACTTGTGCGCAATACAGCAGCATTTCTTCAGGCCTGAGGGCAGCGAAAGACAGGGAACATAAAGCTACAGATTGCAATTGCAAATGTTGTCATTTTCAGACTTGACGCTGCACAGGATCACAGAGTGCTCTCAGATGGGGAAATTTGGCTGCGTAGGAATCTGAAGCTAGCTGTCCTGGGCCTCTCGTCACTGGAAAGGACAATCGCAAGGCAAAGGTCTCGGGTACGCTAAGACTCGTCTCTTTCACGCTGTTGCCAATGGAAGGCGCATCAAAAATTTCATCCCAGCTGTGAGGGTAGGCGAGGAGCTGTTCACGGATCCCTCTGCCAAAGAGGATGCTTTCTTTTCTGCTTACTCTGAAGTCTGAACTTCTTGGTACTGCCAGAGCTAGAGAGCACACGGTGGATTTGGATGCACTAGGTCTGCAGGCGGTGGATTTGACCGAGCTGGACGATCTGGTTACAGAGGAGGAGGTATGGTCGGTGATCAAGGAGATGCCGCACGATCGTGCCCCAGGCGGTGGATTCATTGGCATGTTCTATCTCAAGGCATGGCCAGTAATCAAGCATGACATCATGGCAGCTATTCTGAAACTCTGGCTTGGCGATGGCAGAGGGTTTTGCAAGCTGAACAGAGCCTTGATCACGTTAATACCTAAGAAGCCAGATGCTGTGGAGATCGGAGATTATCGCGCCATCAGCTTAGTGCATAGTTTTGCTAAGTTATGTACAAATTTTTTGGCTAATTGTCTCAGGAGCAGGATGGGTGAAATTGTTAGTGCAAACCAGTTGGCTTTCGTGAAAGGTAGAAGCTTGCATGATAATTTTGTGTTGGTTCGTCAGGTCGCAAGGAGGATTAACACGCGGCGAGCGAAAGGTGTGCTTTTAAAATTGGACATCTCGCGAGCTTTTGATTCGCTATCCTGGTCGTTCTTGTTCGAGGTGTTACGAAATTTGGGTTTCAGTCCAATTTGGTGTTCTCGCTTGGGAATTCTTCTGCACTCTTATAGCACCAAAGTTGTTGTGAATGTGGTGCCGGGGCGCACGATTTACCATGCCCGCGGGCTGCGGCAAGGGGACCCGATCTCGCCGATCATGTTCATACTTGCCATGGAGGTGCTGACCCTACTGATTTCCCGAGCTGTGGATGAAGGGCTGTTGGCGGAGCTGAGAGGAGTGTCTGCACCACAACGCATATCAATATATGCAGATGACGTGGTGTTGTTCATAAAGCCAAACACACAAGACCTGGTGTTGATAAAGGAGATATTGGAGTTGTTCGGTGAAGCCTCGGGACTGAAGATAAATTACAGGAAATCTTCTGCCACTCTGATTAGAGGGGATGAACTTGACAAGCAGATAGTGGAGGACAGGCTGCAATGCAATGTGGTTCCATTCCCAATAAGATACCTAGGCTTACAACTCGCCTTGCGGCCGTTAACGAAAGCGGAGTGGCAACCAATGTTAGATCGTGTGCTGACGTGCGTTCCCCTTGGCAGCATGGTATGATTGCGAGACCGGGGCGGTTGGTGCAAGTCAAGTCAGTGATCTCGGCACGGCCTATACATCATTTATTGGTTGCCGATGCGCCATGTTGGCTACTGGAGGCGATCGAAAAATGGATGCGCTCCTTCTTTTGGGCCGGGAAGGACGAGGTCAACGGAGGACAATGCCTGGTAGCTTGGGACGCCGTGAGCAAACCGTATTGCTTTGGAGGGCTAGGTGTGAAGGATGTCAGGCTACAGGGGCCGGGCTAGCTTTGCGGGTCAGATGGGAGTGGATGAGGAGAACTGACCCAGCCAGGCCATGGCAAGGGCTACCGATGATCAAGGACAAGGAGGCAAGAGAGGTTTTCAACAGCCTTGTCAAGATTCAGGTAGGAAACGGTGAAAAGTGCTTGTTTTGGTCTGATCGATGGATCGCCGGCATGTCAGTGCAGGACATTGCGCCGGCAGTGCTGGATATGGTTAACACGAGGAACAGGAACAGGCGCACAGTGGCCTCGGCGCTGGATCAGAATGGCTGGATGTTGGATGTGGCAGGACAACGTACTGACAGGGGCTGCGACAGGTCAATTCGACGAGCTTTGGCTGCGCACGATTGCGGTGGAACGGAATGCATTATCAGAAGATACCTTCAGTTGGCCTTGGTCAAAGACAGGGTGCTATACTGCCAAATCCACTTATACGATGCTGTGCCAAGGACATGAGTTTTTTGCTGCGGCAGCCTGCATTTGGGAAAACAGAGCGCCTTAGAAGTGCAAGATTTTCATTTGGCTTGCACTGAAGTATCGCATCTGGACGTCGGAGAGGAGAGCCCAACATGGTCTGCAGCTACATCCAGACCCATGTCACCTATGCCTACAGGATCTGGATACAACTGATCACCTTCTGATGCAATGTGTGTACACAAGGCAAGTGTGGTAGACCTGTAAGGCGAGATCGCTACTTGGGTTCAGAATACCGAGTCACACTGATCGGCTAGAGCCATGGTGGCTGGAGGAGCGAGGTCGGTTAACCAAACAGGAGAGGAAGAGGTTCGATGCCTGGGTCATACTCATCAGCTGGAGCATTTGGCGGCACTGCGGCAGCGTAATGCGAGAGTGTTCGGCAACGTCAGCCAGCAATGTAACGAAGACAGGCTCGCTGCCAAGATTGTGGAAGATATGCAGATGTGGAACAAGGCTGGCGTAGGAGTAGGTGTTCAGTTTCTTGTATGAGATAGATCCTGCCTACAGGAATCTCTAGGTGGTAATTGCTTGCACTGACTGTACGCAGTCGATGTAGCTCTTGTACTGTTTTTCTACCTTCTATAAAAATACGGTACGTGATTCGCAATCTCTCTCTAAAAAAAAAGACATATATTTTGCTTTTTCTTGGGTGAATGATCAGTGAGTATTTGTTGCCGCCACGGTGCGGAGCAGTTTGCTGTTGAACCTGTTGGACGCGCCGCCATGGTCGTTCACGGCGTGAGTTCATGTTCGGCGAGCAGCGCGCAGGAGTCCATGTTGGCGAGCAGCCATTTGTGCTGAACTAAAGCAGTCCATGCCGGCCGCGAACCCCGGGTAGAATCGGCGCCGGCGTAGCCGCGTAGGACGTGTCCACGTGCACCCACACGACGTTCCCAGCAGCAGGCCTCCGTCGCGGGGCCAGAGTTCGCCTTGGTGCGCGCCGAGGCCGGCGTGAACGGGGAGCATAGCACGCCATTTGGATCCACACGGGACACGGCCATTTGGATCCACACGTGTGTGCCTACCGAGCTGTCATGCGCGCACAGTACCTGCCTGGCTGATGAGCGCATTGGTGTGAGCCCACCTGCCGACGAGGCGCGAGCCTTGGCCGTCGTCCCCGGTGAGCGCGTCGAGGTGTACTAGCTGGGCGTCGTGGTGGTGTCCAAGTATGCAAGCTTGCTTGAGAAGGAGAGCGAGCGCAACCACAAGTCCACAATTACCTCGTCGGGCACGGCGCAACTCCTCGTCGAGCTGCTAGTGGACGCCGACACGGGCACCACGCAGAGCACGTAGGCGGCGAGCGGCTCGATCTTGGGTCGCGGCACTACAGCGTCATTCGGTGAGCGTGCGCAGGCACTCCTCGGAACGTACGTGTGGCCCGCGTCCGGTGTCCAGGTAGCTTTCTGGCGTCTAGAACAGAGCTGGAATCTGGGATTGGACTCTTGACTCCTCGGAAATAATGGCCTGCTCTGCTTAGTCGTCCCCTCCCCTGCAGGCTGCATCGTCGCATGCCGAGCCAGCGGTCAGCGGCGTTGTCGGCGGACAACACGGTTAGCGCGCGCTGCGGCGATTCTTGGGCCGTCGGACTCCGACAACGAACGGGCGACCGGTGCAAAGGACAGCTCCATCGAGCTCGCGGCCGGTGACTCCGCGCATGCAAGCCCGCCATTGACACACGACGCAGAGGTCCTCTCGACGTGATGTAATGCTCATGCCGTGACGCGCAATGAAGGTGGGACGAAGAGACGATCATCCTTCCCCTCGAGCTGCTGCGGCAGCGAAAGCTGTCGACGGCGGCGAGCACCACCAGTGGCAGCTCCGCCAGCTCAAACTCCTCGAGGCAGGCGGATCATTCTCATCAACGCCGTCCTCGACGCTCTACCCATTTTATGCAATGAATGATCCTCCCGTCGCCCGTCCTGAAAACTCTAGACGCGCTCCGCCGTGCCTTTCTCTGGAATCCCTCATGGCATGGGCGTCCGAAGGGAAGGAGTGCTCAGCATCAGGTACCTCTCCGATCAGAACCATTGCCTGCTTGCCAAGCTTCTACACGGCGACATCGGCTCGCCATGGGCGCGTTGGGTCATGGTGGGAAAGCGGCCCTCTTCAACCTAGTGCCTCCCTGCGTGCACTGGGCATCTCTCTGTACCTCGAAGGTCCGGCTCATCTCATGCCAGCTCTGTTCTCCCACGCCATCTCATGCGCGTTGTACCAGCTCTCCTCTGGGACAACCACATACAATGCTGCTGGCGCTTGTCCTAGCATCCCCACGAGCTCGTCCTCGACGTTCATGCTGCTGGCAGGTCTGGATTCTGCCTGCTGAACGGTGTTGTTTTATCTGTTTTGAGGTTATAAACCGGGAAAGTATTCCTGAACCAGCATCTCAAACCATTTTGATACTGCATTCCTTTGTGGATAGAAATTAGACAAGATATACTGGGTGGGATGATGTTGATGGCCCTATGACAGTGCTGTTTGGCTGTTGCGACAACTGTCTACCATTGCTGAATCACTGCTGTACCGTTGCGGCAATTTGTGCTTTTCGTTGCAGCAAGCATTTATATGCAGAACAGCTACATCTGTTTGTCTAAGTTTTAATCATGCGGCCGTTTCCCGGGTTTGGGGCTCTAAACAAAACTGCTCCAAGGTTTGTGATCACTGCCACAGTGCATCTCTTCCTTTTTCAGTTTCCTGTTATAAGTGTGCATAAAAAAAAAGGAAAAGTCCGTTCCGGTGTCTTCCAAAGAACTCTGAAAATACAAAAGCTGTACCGCGAAGCAAACTTCATGTTCTGTGCTTCACGAAACTGACAAACAAGATGTGTAAATTCGTGTAGGGTCCCACTATCACAGTACAGGAGAGCAACCCCAAACTTGTATAGCTGTGTTCTTCAATACAGTTACAGGAAGGTCAACATTTTAATACGGAGTACTAATCATGTAACTTGTTTGTAGTTGTACATGCAAAAAATAAAATGGGATTCAAAACCAAGTTCCTAAGAATCTT
This sequence comes from Poa pratensis, assembly GCA_947311845.1. Taxonomy (NCBI): domain Eukaryota; kingdom Viridiplantae; phylum Streptophyta; class Magnoliopsida; order Poales; family Poaceae; genus Poa; species Poa pratensis. Next base: position 37,404,666 of record CAMZMU010000111.1, on the reverse strand, counting down.
CTGTTCTACAACTAACTCTGGCTCCAACTTGAATTCCACCCATCATCTTGGGAACAAAGCCAAGGTTAAATCCAGGTCGCAACTCTTCAGATGACAGCGGCGCCAGCAGGAAATGGTTGCGGTTGCACATCAATCACACCAGGGCACTAAGGTTTAAAAAAATCACACCATGGCACCGCAAGCATAGAGAAGGATGGTCAACGAACAGGCCAGCGTCCTAGGTGTCAACCCAACAGCCGCGCCATCCGCACGAGCCACGCCGATCCATGTCTCCCCAGTGCGCGGGCCACTGAACTTTCCAGCGTAGAATATACCTGATGTGGTCTGGTCTCTTAACTCAGGGATGGGAGAATCTCCACCTGCAGAGCGAAGGAAAAGAAAATGAAGATATAAAAACAATAATGCATACAGAAAGAGGGCCTTGGTTTTCAAAAGACAATGGTTCTAACTAAGATGTGATAAATAGACGATGAAAAGCATCTGCGTGAAGATAACGTTGGCGTTTAAACTAGCGCCTATCAGCTTTCCTGTTTTGGCGCTCTCCAAAATCTTATTCACCTCTGATCTCAACTGGTTAGCAAGCAAATGCAGATCTCAGTACGAAACCAGTCCCAAAGATATGAAATCGAGTGCAGCAACCAGTTATATGAAAATAATCACCATAATATCAAGAAAGAGCTGCAATGGTCTACCTAGCAATTAATTTAACCAAAATGCCTGTATTACACATGATAAGTTATTTCTTCAATGATCATATCAGGAAACTTGCATGTGTTGAATTTGAATGTTCCAAGTTGGGGCCAGAGTTCCGCAAAAGGACAATAAGTTATAACCTAGAAACTACGGATGCAGACTGAATAATGTTGCTTGCAAGTTTTGCGGGCTGTCACTTGCAAGTTTTGCTGAATAATTTTGCTGGACAAGCAGGCTGTTACTTGCATCCCTACCATGGCAAATAACTCAACTATTGGTACTAGCAAACATGCCCGTGCGTTGCTACGGGCTTTATCAATTCACAAGTTATTTACAATATTTTTTTTGGATCCACATATTTCTATGTTGTATTTTACTTGCTTTCTGATCATTCCCCAGTTCTTGTTGTAGCATAGTTACAACTAACAACCCTATATTTGAAAAATACAATAAAGAAGAACCTCTAGGGGTCTGCAAATATAAATGAGCTTGTTAATAAAACGAATGGATAACTCATGGATATTCTCAATGCTCGAAAACAACAAGATGACTGGCTTTTAATTCTCAAAAGTAAAATAGAGCATTACAAAAGAGGGCATAAGAAATAACCGGTGAAGATGTATTTCCAGTATTAATTCGAACATATGCACCAATGACTATAACAGGTGTGACCACGCTTTATGAAACCGAAACCGTTAAGGCATGTACATTACTCTTTTATTATGCAAGCCCTGGACTAACTGAAATTCGAATCAAGAATAGATATAGAAATTACTTGCTAGGCTTAGCCCAACCGCTCCATTACAAGCAATTGATGAATATGCAGATTATTTAGAGAAAGCAGGAGATCAATGGGTACTGTTTCCGCGGGCTGCGCTAGTTGGTCATCGGGTCAGAGAGCCTTCGCGGCAAATAGAATTCCACCAATTCCTTCGTATTCCTGATTTGCAATGTACATCTACAAGCTCTTATGTTTCTTTGCTGCCAAAAAAATCTAGTTAAAAAACCTAAAGTTTCTCTAGAAATTGAGATACCAACGCTGCACCTCCAATATTGCATCTCTCAATCTTGAGTCAGTTTTTCGACTAATACTACATGTAAGCAAATAAATACAACATTTTAACACAGAGACGAATTGATCGGATGAATAATACCTCGGACAACTATACTCCGGCACAATTTTACTTCACGCTATGCAGGACAAAAAATACTACAGGATCAATGATCCACCAGTGATACACATGTAAAATCATGCTCCAGACTACAAACTGTTCCTAAGAAATGTGTCATATATTATGTAGTTTGTGACTACCCTGGCACACATGATTGGATAAAGGTATTCGGAACGCGTGGAGTAAGTTTAGTTTTTCCACAAATGTAAAATAGCTATAAAAAATGTTATCATTCATAATTACCTGTAGAAGCAATGCTACAACGAACTCTGGAACCATACACAATGTTGGTCTGAAAACCTTCAAGATGAACATCTGTGGGTTGCTGAAACATCAGCCCATGAGGAGTCTGAATCAAGAGAAGATGCAGATGTAAAAAAAGAAACAAAGTCACTAGAGAAGATGAGAGAACTATGAACAAAAAGCGTTTCTAACAAAGCTCAATCTTTGTATTCAGCATTATTACAATATGCGTGCACTGAGAGGTAAGTAGTGTAACGTGATTAAAAAAAGGTCGTATGGAAAACGAGATACTAAGTCCAAGTTTGGATACACAAAAATTGAATTTGATGGTTCAGCAATTAAAATGATGAATTGCTGTAAAGATTCAGTGTGCGCGTGCACACACCCACACACAAACTGAGAGATCTATGGAGAATAATGGTTTATGCACCATGACAACCATAACCAATGGAGCTTTCTATGAAAAATATTATTGCTGTAACAACGAAAGACATACTCCTACCCGAGTCAAACCAAACATCCATTGTATCAGTTCCCTTGTGATACTCAGATGCTTTGTCACGATATTTGTCTGGAAGAAGTTCCTCAGTTGTCATATACCACCAGGCATCATTGCCTTTTTCGACACTATATCTGCATAACAACAAACATATTTTTATTGGCAGACAATCATGTGCTCCTAAATCCAGTGAAAAGTAAAATAAAAACGAATGAAATCCAAATGGAACTAAATGCCTGAGAAAGACTGACAAGCATAAGGCCATTTTATGATAATTCAGAAAGTACAAGCACAGCTTCCTGTCATAGAGGACACATAATGGATCTTAGAGAAGTCTTTGAAAATTTCGAGCCAGACTTGCTATAGATACATTAACCGTATCTAGATGAAAATACTGTAAAAGATGGATGCAATTCAGTTCATATGTTGCAGAAGAAAACCACAATATAGGACCATTATCTAAAAAAACTTGAGGGACACCTTGAAACAAGAAATTAGGTCAGCAGTGGCTTTACCGTGCTGGTGTTTCAAATACAGAGGGAACCTTAGAAGTGCAGGATATCATAGACATTCACATACCCTTAATATGTAGAATCGTTTCTTCAGTTATAAGAGGTTCTTGTGTGTCTACGTGATAAAAAGCCTGAATGGGGATTCCCCATGTTCTCTGCCGGGAAATACACCAGTCAGAACGTCCAGACATCATGTTAATAATCCTGTTTTCACTCTGAGAATGTTAAAACACGGGCAAGAAACAAGGTTTGTTTGTTAGATAACACCCAATAGCAACTCAAGAAAAATAAGAAAGGGTATGCTAACATTGAATTCATGCTAGCAAAATTATAGCTTCAAAGGAAACAATATTTCATGAAACCAGATATCGCACCAAGAAATCAGTTGCCCAAGGAAACGACAATAAAGACAAGTAAGAATTTAAAAATATGCACAGAACTTCAAGCTCTTCTACCAGTGGACTAATGCAGGCAAGAAACGTGCAGTGAGCAAACATGCCAAGAACTGCTGCCAAGCGTGAAGGTTTGTCATTACTAAGCAAGATTAACAGTACAAACAGAGAGGTCCAGTGAGACAATAAACCAAAGGGAAATGCCACAGTTTCTAACTTCAAATATAAGTTCCAGAAAAAAGCATTAAATACCTGAGAAGGAACATGTTTGATTGCATCCAGTGCAGCATCCTAAAAACCATCCACGGAGGCAAACCACTGTTCTGTTGCTCGGAATATAGTTGGTTCTTTCGATCTCCAGTCATACGGGTACTTGTGTTCTGACAACCAAAGACCAAAATGGACAGACACTCTAAATAAAGTCGTTGATATTCAAAAGGAATTTGTACCAAAAACTTTGTATATTATTGCCAAGTTACTCACTGTATGCTCTTCTAAAATAACTGAAACATGTTCATCCAGATACTTCACAACTGCAGCATTACCAGCTCCCAGGACAGATAAACCAGTGAATTGTCCAGCTTCAGCAGTGAAGTTCCCTTCATCATCCGAAGAAACGATGGGAAGCCCATATTTCAAACCTGTTAGGTAGTCTTCGTGGCCATGGCCAGGGGCAGTGTGAACAAGGCCCGTTCCAGATTCAGTTGTTATGAAATCTTCTTCAATAACAACGATTGCCATTCACAGGATGGATGTATCTAAAAGCATCAAGTATAGCATAAAAAAAATCAAGTACAATCATACTGAAATTAGAAGTGCAAAGTAAATACATGCAGTGCTCCAAGACTGAACCAGGAAATGATTTCCAGATCATGAGCTTCATACCCCACTTGGACTCTAGAACTGAGAAGATATCAGAAGCCACAATGATAAATGGTTTCTCGTTCCCAGAGCTCAAAGTACTCCTGAGTTTGCGTTGTTTTCCTCCAGATGTTGACTCACTTTCTAGTACAGACTGAAGCTCAACTACTGCAAACTACGGTCAGGGTTCACTGCAACACGAGAACAGGTTTTCAAATAGGTTAGTACCATTAAACTAAGTAGGGTTTGAAGCAAATTCGTACAGTACATGCAACAACCACAGAAGAATAAGAAAGAAAACAATGCTACATACTCAGATTCCACGGTACCATCAAAATTAAGAAAAATTAAGGTGGAGTAACCAAAAAACATTGAAAAAATGCACACCTTAACAGTGTCCATTGCTCCATCATACCAAAGCAAAAAAAAAAAATCACATCAACTATAAATGGGAACATTTTTATCATAAGCAATTAATGTGATCTAATTTGCATTCACGCTATTTTATTTGGTAGCCTTATCATTCATTTCCTCAGCCTCCATGATTCTATGAGCACACTGGCATTTCATACAAGTTAAAGGAAGTACATAGCACATTGTTATAAAAAGTATTTTCCGTTAGATTATTTCCTTATAGATATAGCTCTTGAAATCAGATAGCTACTCTACTGTGATTCCTCTCCCACCATTCGGCAATTTTAAAGCGGTTTAAGGTGGCTCTCATGATATCCTAGCTCAAGAATGACTTGCTGGATGCCTCCATTGTATTATAGCTAACAAGGCATCACCTCACAAGCATTAGCAGGAATTGTCAAGCAATTACCTACTCTAGAATTTGTCTAACAAGCCTATCAGTCAGTGCTTGCCCAAAAAAGAACCTCACAAACATCAAGCCACACCTTCAATGTAGCATAGATCTTTCATTTCCACAGCTCTTGCTCCCATCCTGGTCATAGGGTAAGAAATGGGATGTTCATGAGCAATGTTATAATTAAAAGATGATTTGCCATGCATTACAACATACAGAGCTAGTACAAAAGGGGTATATTAATACTAGTGCTTCAGCAACTAATTGTGCACAGAAACCTTAAGAAAGAAGGCCAACTTAGCACTAGGCATATATCATAAATAGATCGATTCCTCGGAAAGAGATGGATGAAAGGGCGCTGCCCTAGAGGCACCGTCAGGCCTGCTGCTGAACTGAACCTCTGAATCTGAGTGTCGATGCACACAAGGTTCCTTCAGTAATCCGACGGCTGCGAGTGCTGAGAAGTGAAAACTATCGAGTCCCTACATGCATGTGTAGTGGCTACAAATAGCATCCTACCCTATAGCTGTCGAGTCCCTAGTACTTGACGCATTTGTCGTGTCCGTTGCAACAACCAGACAGACGGCCACCGATTCCCCAACCAGAACCCCTCCTCCCTGATCCTCTCCAATGCAAGGGCACCAACAAGGCAACTTTGTTGGAAACTTCTTTAACAGCCCTCTCATCGAAAAACTTTGTTGTATATAGCGTTGAGGTTATTAAATTACACAGCTAAGAATTCTGATAAACTTTGTTGCAGAGAAACAAAAAATAAGCGTAGCAGGCTCAGTTTCGGCATGATCAAGCAATTACCTACTCCAGAATTTGTCTACCAAGCCTACCAGTCAGTGCTTGTCCAAAAAAGAACCTCGCAAACATCAAACAAAACCCTCAATGTAGCATAGGTCTTTCATTTCCACAGCTCTTGCTCCCATCATGGCCATAGGGTAAGAAAGGGATATTCATGAGCAATGTTATAATGTTACAAGATGATTTGTCATGCATTACATCCTACAAAGCTAGTGCAAGAGGGATATATTAATAGTAGTGCTTCAGCAACTAATTGTGCACAGAAATCTTAAGAAAGAAGGCCAACTTAGCACTTGGCACTTGGCATATATCATAAATAGATCGATTCCTCTGAAAGAGATGGACGAAAGGGTGCTGAGGGAGGTTTGTGGGCTAAAATTTGAGTTGCATAAAATGCTACGAAACTAGTGTTTGTTGAACAAATAACACCACAATACATGATCAATGAGAAAGACATACTCTGTGCTAAAAGTTCCTGATTCCCTCAACCTCTCCTGCTCTCGCTGCATATCATCAACTTGACGCCAGCTCTCTTACTCCAAACAGAAGTTCCAGAGTACCTCAACGTCATTCTGGCGGTCAACTGAAGCCCCGTCCTATTAGCAAGCTTTTGCTGCAGATTACCATGACATCCACAGCAAGTTAGATACTAAAGTGGAAGTGGAGCCATTAAGTGGGAGAGGGATCGAACAGCTATAGGAGTGATTTGTGTGCGCAATTATACTACATGCTGAGAACTAGAGTACCATGATGCTAAACCAGTTTTAAACTGCAGAACACCTCTCCGATTGCTGCTTTAATTTAGATGTTAAGCCATGGTGTATGCTTGTTCACAAACTGTAGGACCACAATAACCGACGCTCAGAGAACGCATTCATATAAAGGATGCAAGGGTACATAATCACACTGTCACCAATGTTCAGTCATTCGAAGCAGCAAGGATGTAAAAATAGAAGGGTAGCTACAGTAATATTGAAAGATAAGATCAAGAGGCGTTTCCTCTATGGAATATCAGGATTGTTGTTCATAGTTACGGTGGAAAGATAAATCTTAAGCATATGCAACGCACAAGTGCTATTAAGTTTTCCCAGCTCAGCATCAATATTGCAATGTTATGGGTTCTGAACATCACATCACACCTGGGGCAGGTCCTACCACTTTACTAACCACATGCAAGCAAGCAGAGACCATTTACAGGCCACAGTCACATCGCAAGTAACCACCCTAATGTAGGAAGTAACTAGAGGCAGCCCTAATGTAGCAAGCATGCAAGCAAACAGAGGAACACAATGTTAGTCCTCAAGGGCATTGCTATCACAAAGTACTCAAAATGCCTGGATTGAATTCTCCAAAGAGGGGCGGTGGTCCGTCATGGATCAGTTCAAAATAATCAGGCAATGCTGCAACGACTACGAGTTGGGGACCTAATCCTATGTCAGTTATCAAGCACCAGAGACGGGAGCGCACCAAGAACCCTGAATTCCGAATGTTGCGCAAGCGCTACTCAGGCCGCGGCAACAAGCAAGCGAAGCGGAGAGGCGAGGGAGGGAGGGTGGGGGGAGGCGCCGTACTGATCCGGGCGACGTTGGAGTCGTCGTCGTCGATGTCGTCGTGGTGGTCCTCCCGAGCGAGGGCGTCGCAACGGAGGCCGAGCCTGCCGGCCGCGTGCGCCCTGGCGGAGGACCCCGTACCCGCGCCGCCCGCTCCTAGTTCTCCGGGGCCCCGCCGACGACGCCATCGCCGCGGCGCTGCCACCGTCAGGCCAGCTGCTGAACCGAACCTCTGAATCTGAGTGTCGATGAACACAAGACAGTAATCCGACGGCTACGAGAGCCCGAGTGCTGAGAAGTGAAAACTCAACGGCGGATGAAGATAAGATACAGTTGTTACAGTCAACACTAGTCAGTTTACTAGTACCTTGTTATTACAGGTGTAACTGAACTTTAAATTACTGTTTCGAACATATGTTCGGGCTCAGAGCTTAGGGCATTTCTAGCCGACCTCTTATCGCACCGACCATAAACCCGTGATAAAGGGCACGGTAAACCTATTTTAAGAGCTAATTTTAGCTGCGCTCGAGTGCGCTCGAGCTGTAAAGCAGAATATTTACCGGGAAGACGGGAGCGACAAGCACGACCTTGTTATAAGGGCCGCTTTCAGTTGCGGCCGAACATATCCCGCGCCTGGCATCCTTCTCAACTACCGCCAGCCTCGCCATTCCTCAAAGAACGACGACGCTCGAGCTACATGCCTCGAGATTTACCGCCAAAAACTCTCGGAGGCAATGGTTTGACAGCAGGAGAGGAGACTTGGAGGTGAGGTGGTGGAAGCGAGGCTAGGCATCGCCATACCGCCGTCGACCGTCGTGGAAAGCGAGATGCGTATGCAATGTGTTTTTGTACCATTATGAAACATACCCTTCTGAAATGACTATTCATTCACGTACATGGATTATTCCATTTTCATTTGCGGAGACGGATTTAACCCGTTTTCCTTGGCTGAGATGGATTTTGTCGGCGGGAGCGGGATTTTCCGATTTATAGCAGCTTGAGATCTCCCTAAACACGACACGCCCTGAATTTACAAAATCATGTTTTGTTTAATCTTTTTTGGAAAAATTTAACTTAAATTTCTCCACGCGAGTACTTGCGCCGGTTGCATTGCGTTGGTGAGAGACATGCAGGTCGGGAAATTCCTCACATCATCACGCGAGTACTCTGGGCGGGTTGCATTGCGTTGGTAGGGAAAGGAACGGATCAACTTTGTTCCTCACATCACGCGACTTCCATGATGTGGGGCCTATGTTGTGGGCCACTTGACAGGCATTTTACGTGTTTGATGCCACTTGACTAAAGTGTAAGAAAGTTAAGTGTAAGAAGAAAGTTATTCGTCACCCCGTGCTGTGCTCTCCACTCACGAGCCGACCGTGCGGCGTGCCAAGTCAGCTGCTGGGCCCCACCTAGGCGTCACAGGCGCAAGCTGATTGGCCAGAGCTAGCTGGTCCTAGTGCGTGTTAAGTGGTCGCTGGTGGCAAATGCTGATTGGCCAGTGCAGGTCGTATTGCGTGTCAAGTAGTCGCAACCATTTGGAGAGAAAGAAACGTAGGTACACTAGTTATTTCGCAAAAGAAAAGGGTACTTTGTTATCGTGCTCACGAGCTCCCGTGCTTTGGTAGAGCAGAAATGGTTTTCAAATTCAGTGAGCTTTCTCGTTTGGAGCCTCGTGAGCCAACAGCCAAGTGTATTATTCATTTCTCATAATCTCATAATGAAATGGAAACCCGTCCTGCTGTCATTCGCTCAAAAGAAGAAGAAGAAATGTTTCACGGTACATTGTATAATTGGCCATTCGGCATGGAAATGTAAATACTGTGATGGAGACATGACACTTACCTTTCATAGTTTCATGTACCCGGACTCTCGGTTTTCGAAAATTCTCTGAAATGTCAGCTTCCCTCCACCCCAATCGTCGCACCATCGCTCCGACTCTTCCTCAACGCCCTCCCCTTCCCATCACCGAACCCCACGTCAGAGACTTCTCACTTGCTCCCGCGTTCTCTATGTTGTCGCCGTACATCCAACAAAAGAAGTTTTGATCTTAAATTCGAGGGAGTGGAAAAAAATACGAAAAGATGGCAACCCACTGAAAATGGCCCCGAAACTTTAAAAACCAATTTAGACTAATTTCGTATATCTCGAAATCTAGGAGGCACCCGAGTGTTGTACTCCGTACTAGATGAGTTGTTGTTGCATTCACTTGTTTCTTGCGACTGCAGCGTTGTGGCGCGGCGTGTATTCCCTGTCTTCAAGGGAATACCCATGATTTTGACAAAACCTTGAAATTTTGGGTAGAACAGCAGAATATTTAGCAAAAACAATGAGGATTTTGGCAAAATGAATACCCACGTTGAAAATGAATACACACCCGCCACTGTGTCAAGTGCTAATGAAGTGGGCCTCAAAAAAAAAAAGTGCTAATGAAGTGATAGCGAAATGGTTCATGGTTGATACGACTGCATGCACTAGAGCGGAGATGCCCTGACCACGTACGATCGAGGTTTACTGCAGCCAGCGACAGTAGCGCCGAGAGTAGGAGTACTGTAGAAGAACTTACCACGCGTTGGTCGGGAAAGTTACTTTGAGGCACGAGCTGAGGTTTTTCTATTTCAGGGACGGATCGAGCCAGCTCGCAGTCGCAGAGCACGGGGACGGGGGCGACTGGCGATATACGAAATAGGCGCGGCCGATACGAGAACGAGATACGTTGCCGGTACGAGTTCATGTGTGTGTGTGTGTGCAAGACCGCTAAACAAAGTTCAGAAACCGTCTTTCTTTTGTCACGGTAAAACGGTATTCAGTGACATTCTGAACCCGTCGACAAGTCCATGGACTAAGAGAAACTCGAACGGATCCAAGACCCGTACATACGCACGAAATGTGTTCATTTTTCTTGTCAGTTTGGCTGGCTAGGAAGATAGGTGTCCAGCCCTTATCCACTAAGTATTTTCTAGCCATGGCGACCGTCGTGTACGCCTTTCCTTTATTTTGCACCATTTGACAATCTTTGCCAATGTATACAATCTTCATGGGAATAAATGAAGTATCACACACGATTAAAAGAATAAATCACATAGTTTGCTATCAAATAAGTAAAAAAAGCGGAGCGAAAACAAAGCAAGGGGAATTCAATCAAATACTATCGTGCTGATCGTTAACGATATGGGCAACATTTGGTTCTCCCAAATACTCTCGGCAAACATGTGAAGCACAACTTCGCATATTTTGTACATTGAATCAAGGCATATGGACTCACACTCCGACGCTCGTGTGGACTCAGTTGTTGGCGGAAACGACGACATCGGCCTAGGTTAAAGGAGGGGGGGTGGGGGGGTAGCCTGCACAACGCGAGGTACTCTGACATCGGCAAAAAGTACGAATAACTTCCCACGATGGCGGGTGGGGGGAGGATGTTGAATATATAAGCAATTTAGCAATTGATTTAATTCGCGAAAACAGTAAACAGACTATGACTAGAATAACCGGAATTAAACTAATCATGCGATCTACTAAAACAGTAGATAAACAGATCGAATCTAGAGCAACTACTACAAGCAGAAACTCTAGCAGAACATGAAACAGAAAGATCAAGAAGTCATACAGTGCGGCAGCAGCGCCGTTGGTGTTCCCGTTGTCGCCCATGTCGTCGATGAAGAGGTTGGCGATGTCAGGGAAGAAGTCGTCGTTGGGGAAGAACTCGGTGCCAGTAGTCGCGCGAGTGCGCTCCCCAAAAACCTGATCGCCCCTCTCCCGTACAGGATCACAAGAGGCGGGGTTCCGGAGGCCTACTGTCCCTTCTGCCGGTGCACGCCGGAAGACGGGATGGAGAAGACTTGGAAGACGGCGGCGCAAGGTTCTGGAACTAGGGCGGCGAGCTACCATGTGTTGCACGTAGTGGCGGCTAGGGTTCGCACGATCAGTATATATAGCGCAGCTCGGGTAGGACGTGGGCGCAGCCGCACGATCGAGTCGGTAACAGCCCCATGATCCAAAGGAATCGGAAACGGCTGAGTAATTAACGCGTCCGTTAATTATTGATTAATGACTCATCAAATTTTCCCGAACAGCAAAAGTAACAGCCCCACGATCCAAAGGAATCGGAAACGGCTGAGTAATTAACGCGTCCGTTAATTATTGATTAATGACTCATCAAATTTTCCCGAACAGCAAAAATATAACTCGGCTCGGCGAGATTCCCGCAACCCGCGGCGCGTCGTGACGAGACGGACGGCGGCGGAGGAGGAGGAGGAGTGCGCACGAGAGAGCCTTGTGTTCTCACAAGCTTACCAAGTAGCACAACACTCCACTATATAAAGTGGTGTAGCTCTCTCCCAACTAGCAGTATGGACTAAAGTTTAGTCACGTACACACACAGCCACATGTACATGGGCCAAATGAGAATTTCAGAATTTTTAGTTGGGCTTTGGACCAAAGGCCCACTAGCAAAGCTAGTCAAAAATTCCAACAATCCCCCACAAAGTCTCATTGGCACATTTCACCAAATTTGTTCCAAAACATTGTTTTATATACCGGTGCTTAGTGGAGACTGTTAAGTTGAACTTCCACTTAGAAACTTATGCTACACTAGATCACAACTTGGATAGTGGACTATGCCTTGAACTACAAGTTTGCTGCGAACTAGTTTCACACAAGCCCTTGACCGATACTGGGCTGCCGCAAGGCTTCCCCGCGGTGGAGCTTATGCGTCATACTCCAAGACCTTTCATGAGTTTATTAAAGAGCACCCAACTCTCACGGACTGCGACGTTTAACAGTCAGACTCATATAGGTGTATTCCTCAAGAGATGCTCTGCAGGACAACATCTCCGCTTATAAAAGTAAGCCGCTTGGAACACATTAAGATAAATATCAACCTGCCATGCAGATCAGGAGAGTATTGCATCTTCATGGAGTGGGATAGTAAAATATAAGGATACTCTCCTCTCAGCTGTCCAACAGCTTGTCACCCACTTCTACTTCACGGGATCTCCGATCACATAGAGTGGTTTACCACTGTGGACAACTCATACTGTGGGTCTCAAACCCATCTCCCTCGATGCACTATCTATCACATTACGTGATAAACCCTTTGTGAAGGGATCTGCCAAATTCTTAGATGTTTGGATATAATCCAACGCAATAACTCCGGAGTTTTTCAATTTTCTGACAGATTTCAATCTCCTCTTCACATGCCTTGATGACTTTAAATTATCCTTAGAACTTTTAATCTTGACTATCACAGTTCATAAGGATAGCGGGTATTGGTTTTTCAACCACAGGTAAGTCCATCAAAAGCTCACGAAGCCACTCTGCTTCAACAGTGGCTGTGTCTAATGCTGTGAGTTCTGCTTCCATAGTTGACCTCGTTAAGATGGTCTGCTTGCAAGACTTCCAGGAAACAGCGCCACCACCGAGTGTAAACACATAACCACTCGTGGCCTTAATCTCATCAGCATCAGAGATCCAGTTTGAATCACTATAACCCTCCAGTACCCTCGGATACCCGGAATAGTGAATTCCATAGCTCGCAGTGCCTTTTAAATAACGCATAACTCTCTCAAGAGCATGCCAATGATCATCTCCCGGATTAGAAACAAACCGGCTCAACTTGCTTACAGCAAAAGAGATGTCAGGCCTCGTGGCACAAGCCAAATACATAAGCGAGCCAATAATCTGAGAATATCTCAGCTGATCTCTAGCACTTTGTTGATTCTTTCGAAGCAACACACTAGGATCATATGGTGTCGGAGAAGGCTTGCAGTCGTCATACCCGAACGACTCAAGACCTTTTCCACATAGTGAGACTGAAGCAGTGTAATCCCACCATTACCATCTCTCAGCAGCTTGATGTTCAAGATAACATCAGCCACTCCTAGATCCTTCATCTCAAAACAGCGAGATAAGAAATCCTTAACCTCCTTAATCAAGTCAAGGCTGGTTCCAAAGATCAGTATGTCATCAACATACAGACAGAGAATAACTCCCTCGCCCCCACCATAGCGATAGTACACACATTTGTCAGATTCGTTTACAATGAATCCTGCAGCAGTTAAAGTTCTTTCAAACTTTTCATGCCATTGCTTAGGAGCTTGCTTAGGCCATATAAAGACTTCAACAACTTACACACCTTTGCTTCCTGACCAGGTACTACAAAACCATCGGGCTGATCCATGTAAATTTCCTCGTCTAACTCTCCATTTAGGAAAGCTGTCTTAACGTCCATTTGATGAACGAGAAGACCATGCGAGGCAGCCAACGAAAGTAGCACACGAATCGTGGTCAGTCTAGCCACAGGTGAGTAAGTATCAAAGAAGTCTTCACCTTCTTTCTGGGTATAACCCTTGGCCACAAGCCGCGCCTTGTACTTCTCAATAGTACCATCAGGCCTAAGCTTTTTCTTGAACACCCACTTACATCCTACAGGTTTACACCCATAAGGACGATCAGTGACTTCCCAGGTTCCGTTAGCCAAGATGGAATCCATCTCACTACGGACAGCTTCCTTCCAGTAGTCAGCATCAAGAGATGCATAAGCTTCTGAAATGGTACTGGGTGTGTCATCCACAAGGTACACAATGAAATCATCACCAAAGGACTTTGCAGTCCTCTGTCTCTTGCTCCTAACAGGAACTTCATTGTCATCCTCCACAGGATTATCAGTGTGTTCTATCGAAATGGTAGGATCAGGAATATCAACCAATTCCTGACTAGATGTATTAGGTATCTCCTGATTTGATGAGCTAGGCATATCCTTCATGGAAAGATATCCTCAAAGAAAGTCGCATCCTTCGACTCCATAATCATACCAACATTAACGTCGGATACCTCAGATTTTACTACCAAAAATCTATAACCAACGCTATGAAAAGCGTAGCCCAGAAGAACACAATCCACAGTTTTTGGTCCAAGCTTGCGCTTCTTGGGAATTGGTATATTGACTTTCGCCAAACAACCCCAAGTACGAAAGTAAGAGAGTCTCGTATTTTTCCTTTCCCATTCCTCAAATGGAGAAACAGTTTTTGTCATGGGAACTCGGTTTAGGACATGACAAGCTGTCAATAAAGCCTCCCCCCACCATGCCTTGGAGAGACCCGAAGTATCTAACATGGCGTTAACCAAATCAGTTAGAGTTCGGTTCTTTCTTTCGGCCACCCCATTTGACTGAGGCGAGTAGGGAGGCGTCCTCTCATGGATTATACCATGTTCCGCACAAAACGAATCAAACTCATTGGAAAAATACTCTCCACCACGATCAGACCTTAATCGTTTAATTTTCCGATCAAGTTGGTTCTCTGCTTCAGCTTTATAGATTTTAAAGAAGTTCAAAGCCTCATCTTTTGATTTCAGAAGATACACATAACAATATCTAGTGGAGTCATCGATAAGCGTCATGAAATATTTCTTTCCGCCTTTTGTCAACACCCATTCATCTCACAGAGATCCGAATGTATAAGTTCCAGCGGTGCCAAGTCTCTTGCCTCAGCAGTCGTATGGGACTTGCGAGGTTGCTTAGCTTGCACACATACTTGACACTTGGAACCTTTGACAGTGGTGAATTTCGGAATTAAATCCAAACTAGCTAGCCGCGTCATGCTACCAAAGTTAATATGACAAAGTCGTGAATGCCAGACATTATACTCAATTTCATGGCAAATATGATTAATAACTTTAGTACAAAAGTCTGACATAGATAGGCGGAACAAGCCTCCGCACTCATAGCCTTTACCAACAAATTGTCCATACTTAGATATTACAACTTTTTGGACTCGAAAACCAACTTATAACCATCTCGACACAGCAGCGAACCGCTAACGAGATTTTTATTGATGGAGGGCACATGATGAACGTTCTTCAGCCGCACGATCTTTCCCGAAGTAAACTTCAGATCGACCGTGCCAACACCACGAACAGAAGCATGTGACCCGTTCCCCATCAGCACGGGAGAAGTCCCTGTGACCTGGTAAGAAGAAAACATGGAAGCATCAGCACAAACATGTACATTGGCGCCAGTGTCAATCAACCATTCAGGAGAATGACAAACTGAAAGGATGGTAGGAAATATACCGTACCCAGATTCCTTCATCTCAACGTCACCAATGACAACATTGGCAGTCTTGCCGCTGTTCTCTTGTTCGCGCAGCTCATGGCGGTTGGGACAACGAGGAGCCCAGTGATTCGGATCACCACAGACATGGCATGATCCCTTCCGCGGCTTCTTATTGTTGCTCTTCTTAAAGTTGGTAGGCTGTGAAGGCTTGAACCTTCCATCAGGCTTGCCTTTACCCCCAGAATTGCTCTTGTTAAATTTGGGCTTGTGGGGCTGCTGGTAATTCTTCTTCTGTACCATATTGGCACTAGAACCAGCCTCGGCAACTCGAGCACGTGTATCCTTCGCTCTCGCCTTCTCTTCAACATCAAGCGACCCAATGAGATCCGAAACGGAAAACTCTTGTCTCTTGTGTTTCAGAGAAGTAGCAAAGTTGCTCCACGAAGGTGGAAGCTTGGCGATATGCCACCGGCAACAAACTTGTCCGGTAAATTACACTTGAAGTGCTCAAGTTCCTTAGCGAGTGACTGTATCTCATGAGCCTGTTGTACAACAGAACGCTCATCAGTCATCTTGTAGTCATAGAATTGCTCCATGACATACAACTAAAAGGACAAGGATGTCGCCTAGAGGGGGGGGTGAATAGGCGATTAAAACTTTTCCGGTTTAGGCTTGCTAATTGCGGAATAAAACTAGGTGTTTAAATTAACAAGCCAACAACCTAAGTACTAGGCTCACCTATGTGCACCAACAACTTAAGCTAAGCAAGACAAGCAACAAAGTGATAGCAACAAGAATACTTCAAGCACGAAGGCTATCACAATGTAAAGTGCATAAGTAAAGAGCTCGGATATAGAAATAACCGAGGCACGCGGAGACGAAGATGTATTCCCGAGTTCCTCCTTGTTAAGGGAGTACGTCTCGTTGGAGAGGTGTGAACCGACACAACGGTTCAACAACCACAAAGGTTTCACCCTCTTCTCCGGTGAACCGCACCACAAAGGTTTGGTTCACATCCACTATCGGTATTCCTTCGAGGCGGAATCCGGAGCCTTTCAACAACAATCCGAGGCACAACCCACAAAGGGATTGGGGGCTCCCGAACGGCTTTCAACAACAATCCGAGGCACAACCCACAATAGGATTGGGGGCTCCCGAACGGCTTCAAGTGACCACACAAGGGTCCAACCACCACAATGGCGTCTAGGGTCCAAGGACCCAAGAGTAACGAGTTCTTCAAGCTTTCAACTTCCACGAATCCTCGTGGAGAGCACACCGATGCACCAAATGCAAAAGGCAAGAGCACAAATGCTCAAATCCTTCACTCTCAAATCCCACCAAAAGCAACTAATGCTTATGGGGGGAGAAGAGAGGAAGAACAAAGTAGGAGAACACCAAGAACTCCAAGATCAAGATCTACTAGGTTCCCCTCACTTAGAGGAGAAATGGATTGGTGGAAATATAGATCTAGATCTCCTCTCACTTTCCCTCAAAGATATGCAAGAATCATGGGAGGGATTGAGAGGAAGGCAAGCTTTTCCAAAGGTCAACAATGGAGGAGAGAGAAGGGAAAAACTTGCTCAAAGGCTTGGGGAACCGTTGGGGAAGAAAACCCCTTAAATAGGTCCCCCCGAAAAGGAGCCGTTGGACAGTGCAGGGAGGCCGGCCTGGGAGCCGGTTTGGCCGGCCTGGGGGCCGGCCTGGCGTGCTGAGGCCTTCCTGCAGAGGGGCCGGCATGGGGGCCGGTTTGTCCGGCCAGGGAGCCGGGCAAGCAGCCGAGGCACCCGGCACGGGAGCCGGTTTGGACCGGCCTGGGGGCCGGGCAAGCAGCCGAGGCGCCCGGCATGGCAGCCGGTTGGTCCGGCCAGAAAACCGGCCACCCAGAAGACAAAAAGGAACACCCACAACTTTTTCATCCGGACTCCGTTTTCGATGATCTTGGGCTCGTTGGAATCGCAACGAAGAGCCCTTCAAGATTATGCATAGAAACATCATAGTCCATCATGTGAGGATAAAACCAAATGTAAAACTTCTCTAAATAAGAATAACCGGTAAATCCTCAAATGCAATAACTTTTGCAAGGAAGCTCCAAACGAGATGAAACCAACGAGGTTGGAAAGATAACGACAAGATCTTTGCAACACAAAGTGGAAATATTAAGGGTCACAAATATGGAGGAGATATCACACATGGGAGGTGTGGACCTTATCTCGAGGAGGACCGGTAATATTTCCAACACCGAGAACGCAACAAGTTTTCAATACGAAATCCGTTTTCGGTGAACTAGAGCTTGGTATGGAGATGAACACAAGCTCTAAATTCTCACATGGATAAAAGCCAAATAAGAACCAAGAAAGATGATATGCCAAGTATGCAAAGGTTTGAGCTCTCCACAAGATGCGATCAAGTTACTCACTTGAGAGCCCCTCTTGATAGTACGCCGTCTATCCTAAACCCGGTCTCTCACTACACCACGAGACCGGTAAAATAGAAACCCTATCAAGATCATACCTTTGCCTTGCGCATTCCACTTGAGCTAGATGATGACGATCTTGATCTCTTCAAGTGGACCACCTTTCTTGATTGCGCTTGCTACATGCTTGATGACGACATCTCCAAATACTCCCCCATACACCATTATGGGAGAGCCTCGCTAAGCTTGCTTGATGACGACATCTCCAAATACTCCCCCATACACCATTATGGGAGAGCCTCGCTAAGCTCCGACTTCATGTATCCACTTGCGCTTCATATTCTTCTCTTGATATAGATGATGGCTTGGAGATAATCATGAAGTTCACTCAACCTTCTCTTCCAAGCCATGCTTGCAATAAGCTCAATTCTACACAAGACCATTCTTGATATAAACCCTTGAAAAGCGCATTGATCATCATGTAATCTTCTAGAGTCCAACACATGAACTCCAATCTTTTCCAATGGACAAGATCTACAAGTATATCTCAATGCAAACATTAGTCCATAAGGATTGTCATTAATTACCAAAACCACGCATGGGGCAACACATGCACTTTCAATCTCCCCCATTTTGGTAATTGATGACAATCCCTTTTACGAGGGTTTATATAATGAATTGAGCAACCATGCAACACAAAGAGCAAGGATGCAAGAGAAGAAAGGCAAATGCTTAAGAACAAACTAAAGCATAAAGCCAAATTCCCTTAAACCCTCTAAACTTCTCCCCCATTGGCATCGATTGCCGAAATGGGAGGAAAACATTTAGATGGCCAATATAGTAAGAGCTCTCCCATAATGTGTGCATTTCTCATAATATGAGTGAAATCAAATGCACATATCCAATGACGAATAGTTGGGAAGGAGATCAAGCTATATTGAGGATCCAAAGATTGCAAAGGAAAAACAATTGAAAGATACTTCGAAAAAGAAGTAACCAATCAAAGGATCCGAAAAAGTGTTCTCAAAAATCACGAGGGAACTCCCCAAGGTACGTGCACAAAAGGATTTGTATTTCGATATGGAGTGCACAACATGGAATCCTCACTCCCTCCTAGAAATTTTGAACACAAACCAAGCTTATTATAAGCAAACGCATAACAAATAAAAACAAAGCTTGTGCCATTTAGAAACCACCAAAGAATCAAAAGGAACAAGGGGTGGTCACTAAAGAATTGGAATACCAAAAAAGGTGTAACTATTCGCATGTGTATAAGTTTCTAAGTAGACACCAAGTCCACAAATAAACATGTACACACAAAATAGGTACAAAGCTAGAGAACATGATATCCAAGGGAAGTCATATATACCAATAAGATCTTTGCTTAAAAGCATAGCACAAAGCTCAATTTTATCTTAGAAGGATATAGATGAACTTCCAACACAATCCCATCATAGCATCAAAAATATCCACAAGGGATAAGGTGATAAAAGGGATGCTCCGAGAGAGATAACAAGTATCGAAAAGGCAAATGATTTTGAAAGCATCAATAAAGCATTTGTGAGACATAGAGTAGAAAGTGCTAGATTAACATATATGGGATTGATGAATCATGAAAATGATTATATATATTCCCCTTGATATGTAATCATCCCGGCTTGCCCACATTTGCAACAAAGTTGTTTTGCAAGAACCAAATGAATTGCAACAAAAGAGATTCATGCCATGAAACAACCTACACAAGGTTGAAGCTAGAAAAGTATGCATGAGGTAGATACTTGTTACCGAGATAGCATTGGTGATGTAGAAGATAAGAGTTCACGATCATCCGAGCTTGGCTCCAATAAGCACATGGTGATAACACCTTCCTTGTAAATGAGACAAGCTTCCAATGCATCTCAAGTGTACCTAAAACAAATTCAAGTACAAATGGTCCCAAACTAATTGGGTCCAAAGTAGTTAGAGCAACTACAATACATAGGACAAACTCCACATAAATATGTGCATATTGATATGAAATTGAATTTCATGCACATCTTAGCCATTTAGGATTTGATGGAGTTTATCCTATATATTGGATCAACGAAAGTAAGCATGCCATAAGATATACATAGTAAATATGCATGCACAAGACTTTCAAGAACCAAACGAGATAAATTTGGACAAAACACCAAGTAAACCAACAAAGCACACACAAGTGTGACAAAAAACAAATTGCCCAAATTATATCAAAGACCCAAATCAACACATGATTGAAGATACCACTTTGAAAAGATACCAATGAAATCAAGATACCAATTGATGAAAATATCATCAAGGAATAAACCAAACCCTCTACACTTTTCATGATGGCACAAAGTACCAAGACGAAAAATGTTTGTCTTCCAAGGAGACACGTCATCGGGATCAAATACCAAATGAAGACAACTAATGTTCAAAAAGCATATAGGATTGCTCCCCCAAGATGTGTGCATTATTTATGATTTTGCATTTGAATACAAAATGCACACAAATGAGATCATCACTCTCCATATAATATATATTCAAACACTAGTCATGTTCAAGAAAGGCAAGAAATTGCAATACCAATTTAAAGAACGGTGTTTTACTCAAAGTAGGATAGCTTCCCAAAGAATAGTGCATTATCAAGAAGTATGACTTTTGAATGTCAATGCACAAGAATTGGATCATTGCTTTTCCCAACTCAAGAAAGCACAAAACAAATTTCAAGTAGAGCAAAAAGGATCCAAAAGATACAAGGAAGACAAATGAGAGTTAGATCAAAACAAATCCTTGGCAATAAATAAGGCAATTCAAAGCAAGAGCCAAAGTGAATATGATCAATATATTTACCACAAATATGATTATCACTTGTCAAGACAAGTAATGTATGGAGATATTTCTCGGTGGTGGATTGCAAAGATATATTCAAGATCATATTCACAAAACATAAGCATATGGCAAAGGATAGGAATTAAAAGCCATGCTTAGATAGATAGATATTCTTGATAGCTTCAAAAACACGATAATGCAAAGCAACTCCAAGGAGTAGCTTGAAGCAATTGGTTTCCCAAAAGATATATGAGAACATATTTAGGGAAAGCCATATCAAGAATTCCATCACAAACAAGATCCAACGAGAGAGAGACAAAAGATTTAAGCAAATATGGAACTTGTTTGAGCAACATGCCACAAGGAATAAGATAATGAAACATCAATTCTAGGTGGCAAAACCTCACATGTTCACATTTTCTAGGCTTGTAATATGCACATAGCTTATTACTCCCCCATAATGTGATAATCCATTTCTTTTAAACAAGAGGCAAACAAAACCAACTCGAGAAATTAATGGACATTATAGAATTTGAATTTCTCATGAGCATGACATACCACATAGAGAATAGATAATATTAATATATCAACACTAAGTGGTATTCCTCATGTACACACATTTTAGGATTGTGAAGTGCACGAAGCATATCACTCCCCCAAAATGGATAGTCCATTAATCTCTCAAAAGAGAGCCAACAAGATAAATATCAAATAAAAGCAATAAGGCTCAACACAAGTAAATGGTGTGCAAACCAACATACACATACTTGATTACTCAAGATAAGTAAGTAGAGAGCACAACACATACAAACACTAGCAAGGTACAAAACCTAACACATGCAAGGGTGCAAGCAACTTTCAATGTATATATGATTTAAATAAAAGTTACCGCAAGGAGGAACATTGGATATGAGTAGAACAATATAATCCAAATGACTTGGCTTGAGAGAATATAATTGATGAAGATCCCTTAATTCTTCATGATGTAGCCAAGTCTCCAATGCCCTCCAACAACACCTATTGATCAAGTTTTAGCTTGTTGGTCCCCAACCAAGTTGGGTCCTAAGAGGTTAGTCACAATAGGTTTGGCAACCCAAATGGTTCTTTTCTTGACACCACTTTGAGTACCAACATATTTGGCAAACACATTGCCAACCTTATCCTTCCAAGAGAATAAATATCATCAATTATAATGGGGTTGGATAAGGTACCATTTGTGCATGAAGAAGCAAGGTGACCCTTCTCACGGCATAGGTAGCAACATCTACTTCCTCCTCTCTTCTTAGTTGAGTCTTGACTTGAGGAGGGTAGCTTGAGTTTGAACTTGAGGCTTCTTCCCTTGTTGCTTCTCACTAAGAGACTTCTTCTTCAAAGGGCAAGATCTAACATGGTGCCCTTCAACTTTGCACTTGAAGCAAACAATCTTGGCCGAATCTTTAACTTGTTCTTGGCCCTTGTTCTTCTTGATAGCTTGGACTTGTTCTTGTTATTGGAGTTGAATCCAAGTCCACTCTTGTCATTGGGGCGTCTTTGAACACTCAACATATTGTCAAGTGTAGAATCCCCAACATGACGCTTTTCCAAGTCTTTCTTCAAAGAAGTGACTTGGGCCTTGAGCTCATTTAATTCCTCTACATGGTTAGTATCAACAAAACACTAGAGGAAGTAGAAGCTTCATTGTTAGAGCAACAAGGCAATGAAAGTAATTCATCACAAGATGTAGCAACATTGTGAGTGGATGAATCACTAGGACTAGCACATGGCAATAAAGCATTTCTAGTAGAAGTTGTGCCATTGTCCACATGAGGCTCACAAGATGTTACCTTTGTAGAATAGCCTCATGAGCTAACTTTAGCCTAGCATGGGATGCTAGAAGATCATCATTAGAGCTAGAAAGCTTTTCATGACTTTCTTCCAATTTCCATACTTGCTAGTTAGCAACTCAAGTTGAGCCCTTAGCTCAACATTCTCCTTCAAAATAGATGCTTCACAAGAAGTGGAGTTAGTAGCACAAGCATCATTAGAAATGGAAGAAGACAACTTGACAAGCTCATCATTCTTAGATAGTTGAGTTTGGAGTTGATCATGAGACTTGATAAGGAGAGAGTGTTCACTTTCTAAAGCCTTGTGAGCTTTGTCAAGTCTCTCTATGTCCTCACTTAGTCTAGCATTGCCAACACCAAATTCAACTTTTTCCTTTTTAAGCACTTTAATTTAGCAAGAGCATGATCTCTTTCCTTAATGATTTTAGCAATAATAAGATCATTGACTCATCAAGAGATTCAAGTTTCTCCTCAAGAGAAACCTAAGCTCTTCTTCTTCCAAGAGAAGCTTTCAAGGAAGCTATAGTGATAGAGTCATCTCTCTCAATTTGACATTTCTCATCAAATTGAGTTTCCAAATCCTCAATGATTCCCTACTCTTAATAACATAAGCAATGATTTCACATAGAGGAGGGATAGCTTTACTACCTTTGGGGAGAGCACAAGAACCATCTCACCCATCTTGGTTAAGGATTCAAAATCAAATTGTTCTTCATGAGAATCCTCATCCACATCATCACAATTTGGATTTGAGGTGGGAGATACCTCGGAATCCTTAGCCATAAGGCAAAAGTGAGTAGTGAAAGAAGATGAAGAATACTTGAAGCACCATTGAGATCCATGTCTTGTTCCAACAAATGTTGGGATTCCTCTACATTGTTAGTCATGCAAGTACTAGAGGATATGGAAGCATTATTTTCATGGCAACAAGACATAGAAGCATATCATCATGAGATTTAGTTAAGCAACTATTACATGATATGCAAGGACTATCAACTCTAGCATGTATGACATTTGGAGTGCTAGAAGAGTTTAAGTCCAAAGATAGAACATTGCAATGAGATAGAGATGAAGTATAATCAATAGAATATTCACCATCACAAAG
The DNA here is from genome assembly GCA_947311845.1 of Poa pratensis. Taxonomy (NCBI): domain Eukaryota; kingdom Viridiplantae; phylum Streptophyta; class Magnoliopsida; order Poales; family Poaceae; genus Poa; species Poa pratensis. The sequence continues at coordinate 37,380,900 of CAMZMU010000111.1, read as the reverse complement.
CAATTTCTATCACCACTCACCATATCATTACCTTGTGACAAATCACATGTTGGTGAAGTGGAGAAGTTGTGAACTCATCACGCCGGAGGTGGAAGGAGAACAATCATCCTCAATAATGTTGGACACTTCATATATATCTTGAAGCTTGGTCCAAAGCTCATGAGCATTCCGAAAAGGCATGATTGACGCAAGAACTACATCGCTCAAAACACATATAAGACCATTAGAAACTGAGTCTCGAGATGAGAGTTTTCCTCATCCTCTAAAGATAATTCTTGGAATCCTTTGGAGGAGAAAAACCCACATCTACAATCCTCTTAATATAATTTGGACCCATGGCCCTAAAAAGATTAAGTATGCGAATTTTCCAAACATCATAATTTGTGCCATCGAATATGAAAGTGGGATCGTGCACTAATTCTCTAAACGACATCTTTTACTCTCTAGGCGGTAAAGCCCAAAAAGAGAGCCCAGGCTCTGATACCAATTGAAAGGACAAGGATGTCGCCTAGAGGGGGGGGTGAATAGGCGATTAAAACTTTTCCGGTTTAGGCTTGCTAATTGCGGAATAAAACTAGGTGTTTAAATTAACAAGCCAACAACCTAAATAAACTAGGCTCACCTATGTGCACCAACAACTTATGCTAAGCAAGACAAGCAACAAGGTGATAGCAAATAGAATACTTCAAGCACGAAGGCTATCACAATGTAAAGTGCATAAGTAAAGAGCTCGGGTATAGAAATAACCGAGGCACGCGGAGACGAGGATGTATTCCCGAGTTCCTCCTTGAAAGGGAGTACGTCTCGTTGGAGAGGTGTGAACCGACACAACGGTTCAACAACCACAAAGGTTTCACCCTCTTCTCCGATGAACCGCACCACAAAGGTTTGGTTCACCTTCCACTATCGGTATTCCTTCGAGGCGGAATCCGGAGCCTTTCAACAACAATCCGGGCACAACCCACAAAGGGATTGGGGGCTCCCGAACGGCTTTCAACAACAATCCGAGGCACAACCCACAATGGATTGGGGGCTCCCGAACGGCTTCAAGTGACCACACAAGGGTCCAACCACCACAAAGGCGTCTAGGGTCCAAGGACCCAAGAGTAACAAGTTCACAAGCTTTCAACTTCCACGAATCCTCGTGGAGAGCACACCGATGCACCAAATGCAAAAGGCAAGAGCACAAGTGCTCAAATCCTTCACTCTCAAATCCACCAAAGCAACTAATGCTTATGGGGGAGAAGAGAGGAAGAACAAAGTAGGAGAACACCAAGAACTCCAAGATCAAGATCTACTAGGTTCCCTCACTTAGAGGAGAAATGGATTGGTGGAAATATAGATCTAGATCTCCTCTCACTTTCCCTCAAAGATATGCAAGAATCATGGGAGGGATTGAGAGGAAGGCAAGCTTTTCCAAAGGTCAACAATGGAGGAGAGAGAAGGGAAAAACTTGCTCAAAGGCTTGGGGAACCGTTGGGGAAGAAAACCCCTTAAATAGGTCCCCCCGAAAAGGAGCCGTTGGACAGTGCAGGGAGGCCGGCCTGGGAGCCGGTTTGGCCGGCCTGGGGGCCGGCCTGGCGTGCTGAGGCCTTCCTGCAGAGGGGCCGGCATGGGGGCCGGTTTGTCCGGCCAGGGAGCCGGGCAAGCAGCCGAGGCACCCGGCACGGGAGCCGGTTTGGACCGGCCTGGGGGCCGGGCAAGCAGCCGAGGCGCCCGGCATGGCAGCCGGTTGGTCCGGCCAGAAAACCGGCCACCCAGAAGACAAAAAGGAACACCCACAACTTTTTCATCCGGACTCCGTTTTCGATGATCTTGGGCTCGTTGGAATCGCAACGAAGAGCCCTTCAAGATTATGCATAGAAACATCATAGTCCATCATGTGAGGATAAAACCAAATGTAAAACTTCTCTAAATAAGAATAACCGGTAAATCCTCAAATGCAATAACTTTTGCAAGGAAGCTCCAAACGAGATGAAACCAACGAGGTTGGAAAGATAACGACAAGATCTTTGCAACACAAAGTGGAAATATTAAGGGTCACAAATATGGAGGAGATATCACACATGGGAGGTGTGGACCTTATCTCGAGGAGGACGGTAATATTTCCAACACCGAGAACGCAACAAGTTTTCAATACGAAATCCGTTTTCGGTGAACTAGAGCTTGGTATGGAGATGAACACAAGCTCTAAATTCTCACATGGATAAAGCCAAATAAGAACCAAGAAAGATGATATGCCAAGTATGCAAAGGTTTGAGCTCTCCACAAGATGCGATCAAGTTACTCACTTGAGAGCCCCTCTTGATAGTACGCCGTCTATCCTAAACCCGGTCTCTCACTACACCACGAGACCGGTAAAATAGAAACCCTATCAAGATCATACCTTTGCCTTGCGCATTCCACTTGAGCTAGATGATGACGATCTTGATCTCTTCAAGTGGACCACCTTTCTTGATTGCGCTTGCTACATGCTTGATGACGACATCTCCAAATACTCCCCATACACCATTATGGGAGAGCCTCGCTAAGCTTGCTTGATGACGACATCTCCAAATACTCCCCCATACACCATTATGGGAGAGCCTCGCTAAGCTCCGACTTCATGTATCCACTTGCGCTTCATATTCTTCTCTTGATATAGATGATGGCTTGGAGATAATCATGAAGTTCACTCAACCTTCTCTTCCAAGCCATGCTTGCAATAAGCTCAATTCTACACAAGACCATTCTTGATATAAACCCTTGAAAAGCGCATTGATCATCATGTAATCTTCTAGAGTCCAACACATGAACTCCAATCTTTTCCAATGGACAAGATCTACAAGTATATCTCAATGCAAACATTAGTCCATAAGGATTGTCATTAATTACCAAAACCACGCATGGGGCAACACATGCACTTTCAACAACTCGCTGCCAGCGTCCGAGGCCCCAAATTTGGCCTCGAGCGCATCCCACATGTCCTTGCCGTTATCAAACGACATGTACGAGTCCACAATGGAGTCGTCAAGAATACTGAGGAGGGCACTCTTGAAAAGAATATCGAGCCTCTCATATGCCTCCTGTTGTTCAGGAGTAAGCTCGCCCTCAGGCTTGCCTTTGATGGCGGCATAGCAGTTACTGTTTTGGAACCAGTAAACTGCTCTCATGCGCCACCGTTTGTAAAGCACCCCTTTGAAGGGAAGTGGCTTCGTTGACGCGAGAAAGCCAGGCGATGCAAATTGCCTATAATCAGGTTTTTGGATTGTTGAATATATAAGCAATTTAGCAATTGATTTAATTCGCGAAAACAGTAAACAGACTATGACTAGAATAACCGGAATTAAACTAATCATGCGATCTACTAAAACAGTAGATAAACAGATCGAATCTAGAGTAACTACTACAAGCAGAAACTCTAGCAGAACATGAAACAGAAAGATCAAGAAGTCATACAGTGCGGCAGCAGCGCCGTTGGTGTTCCCGTTGTCGCCCATGTCGTCGATGAAGAGGTTGGCGATGTCAGGGAAGAAGTCGTCGTTGGGGAAGAACTCGGTGCCAGTAGTCGCGCGAGTGCGCTCCCCAAAAACCTGATCGCCCCTCTCCCGTACAGGATCACAAGAGGCGGGGTTCCGGAGTCCTACTGTCCCTTCTGCCGGTGCACGCCGGAAGACGGGATGGAGAAGACTTGGAAGACGGCGGCGCAAGGTTCTGGAACTAGGGCGGCGAGCTACCATGTGTTGCACGTAGTGGCGGCTAGGGTTCGCACGATCAGTATATATAGCGCAGCTCGGGGTATATAACTCGGCTCGGCGAGATTCCCGCAACCCGCGGCGCGGCGCGGCGCGTCGTGACGAGACGGACGGCGGCGGAGGAGGAGGAGTGCGCACGAGAGAGCCTTGTGTTCTCACAAGCTTAACAAGTAGCACAACACTCCACTATATAAAGTGGTGTAGCTCTCTCCCAACTAGCAGTATGGGTCTAAAGTTTAGTCACGTACACACACAGCCACATGTACATGGGCCAAATGAGAATTTCAGAATTTTTAGTTGGGCGTTGGACCAAAGGCCCACTAGCAAAGCTAGTCAAAAATTCCAACAGAGGACACCCGCAAATGTCCACAGTGTCTGGCTGTACGCCAATCCATCCCAAATTTGTGCGGAAGATGGGCCCGTCGATCAACAAAATGGGCACCGATCCTTTTGAATCGATGTGTTTGACCGTATACTTTGTCCATGCGGATAGAGGTACACATGGACAGACAAAATGTGTCCCGAGTCATCGGGAGTTTGCCTAACTATGTATTTTACTCTATCTTGAGCACGTCCTAAACTTTCTAACTTGTGCTCTTATTATGATTTTGCAAAAGAGCCGTGTGAAAGTTAAACTTTTCTACCATATATAATAGTAAGCGAACATGGATCCGTGAGTGATGTTTTCATTTTAAATATTTTAGAAAATCATATTTATGTTTGTAGTTTATAATTGAAAGAATCCTGCATTACGCTTTGCATGTTTGTAGAATGCATCATCGATTACATCTAGAATCATATATACTATTATTTCTTTAATAGAAGAAAAGTACTATATCTATGGGAGCCAAAAGACATTTTTCGATATTATTGATGATGCAATGAAGTTCACGTGCCGCCGTTGCTAGGCTACGTGTCTTGTCCGTCGTAGGCCATGGTGAAATTTCACAAAATTAACCCTTTTGGCAAAGTTTAATGAAAAATAATCCTTTTTCAAAACTATTTCCAAATCTAGCCCTTTTTTGTAGCGTCCAACGGCGGGGCGCTATACTCTTCTTTGTAGCGCCGTGGCAGAAGGAGCTACACATCTGCCAGCGTGGCATTCTGGGGCACGCATGCCTTATGGGTAGCGCCGTAGCGGATGGAGCTACACATCAGGGCGTAGCGCCCTATCCGATGGCGCTATGCTTTTAGGATTTTGATACCCGAGTCGCGCCCCATCCTCTGACCCTCTCCCCGAGGGACATCGCCGGATCGCCCCACCGCGGCGTCGTCCTCGTCCGGCCACCACGCCATGGAGAAGCAGCCTAGCTTGGAGTCGAAGACCATGGGGAAGAAGAGGTGGGCTGGTCCCTCCGCGTGCAGGTCGGCATCGCCGGCGTCTGTCACAGCTCCGGTGTGCAGCGTACATGTCCAAATAATCAGGAAAATTGCATCATTTTGTCATATATTTTGCTGGTTGTTTATATTACCGAGCTACTCGCGAGTTCACCGAGTCGAGCCGAGTATTATTTTTGGACTCGACTGTTTAACCGAGCCAAGTTCGAGTAATTTGTTAGTTCACCGAGTTTGAGCGAGTCGAGCCGAGCTTGCTCGGCTCGGCTCGAATTCCAGGCCTACGCAGAGCAGAGCAGAGCGCCACCTGTGCGCTTCCCGAGGCTTCCTGAGCCTTCCTGAGCCTTCGAGAAGCTGTATAAGAGCCTAGGCAGAGGCCGGCCTCCCTCTCTCTCCCCTCATTTCCCCCCGCCGCCGCCTTCCAAGCCCGACCGCGCCTCGCCTCCCAGATCTCGCCGACGCCCACAGCCGCCGCGCTCCCGCACAACCCCGCTAGCAGTAGGTCTCCTCTCCCACTCCCGTTGTTTAGATCGAGTAGGTCTACTCATCCGCATCTAGATCTAGGATCTGAGACTGTTCGGTTTTTGCAGCCATGGTGCTGATCAGGGAGCTCCCGGAGGAGCTCACCATCGGCGACGTCGTCGTGGGCCGCACCGTCCGCGGGGGGTCCGCGGCCTTCCGCGCCATCGGCGGGAGCAGCAGCGCGGCCACTGCACGCCCGTACCTCGAGTAAGCCCCTGGATGATTCCTTCTTCTTCTCTATCCGACGATGTCTTCCTCTGGTTTGAAACCAATTCTTCCCTTTTCAGAGCGCTTCTGAAGAACCTGAACTCCCTGGACAACAAGCCCGTCACCACCGAGTGCAACGCCTCCAGCGACTCGTAATAATTTTTATGATATTTGATTATTCCTTGTACCTGATTGTATATTCCGAACGGAGGTGTGCGTACTCATAATAATTCTTAGGACATTTCATTTGCATATTATACTAATTTTTTTATACTTTAAACTCATAGATAGAATGCTAAGGTCTCATCAAATACAATTTTTGGTTAATTATTTGACATAGTCCAACAAATAATAAATTAGTAAATATCTGTTAGATGTTTTTTGTATAAAGTTGTAACATATATTGTTCAAAAAAGCACTTGCATTGCGCTATATTTAAAACCTGATTTTGTAACATTCTTTCCTTCATGTTATTTTACAATTCTATAAACTATGCATTATATTTATGATAGATAGATATCTCTGATTTATATGGTCTAAAACTATATTATGATTTTTTTTAGTATATTAGTAATTAAGCACATTTATTTGTAGAAACTTCTAGAGCAGAAATGCAATTGCTATGCAATTTTTTATTGGGGTTTCAATGGTCAAATGTGTTTTGCAAGTTTTTATGGATTCAATAGTTTATTAGCCGGCGAAGCTAGCGGAGGAGAATGGGAGGGGAGCCAAGTTCGGCTTCTTAGAACTGAATAAAAAGAAAGAAAACGAACAAGTTCACTGTTTAATTTAGCCGACACAAAAAAGACAATTTGTGGTTCGTCCAGTTTGCATGACAGAGCTTTTGTCAAACCGTGGATGACACGAGGGACAAGATGGAACCCTTCTTCTGCAAGATCCTGCCTAGGTTGCGACATCGACATCGACACATCAGAAGCGTCGAGTGTGCAAAAGGGTGAGGAAGTTGTCGTCCAAGGGACTCATGAACGGTTAGCTCCGCAATTAAGGCTGCCCACCAGCACATGAAAATAGGAACCCAACCCCCGTTTGGAAAGTATTGAAATAGTCATGTCCTGCTGCTAAGAATACTGATAAGAATATGGGAGCTATTAATTTTTTTGGTGGAAACAAAATATAATCGTGTAGCGGCTGTAAATACGGGAAGCGGAGCACTTTGGTGGAAACAAAATATAAATTTTTTGGTGGAAACAAAATATAATCCCTGCAGAACCGTATATACGGCTGGCGATTTAGATAGTATTGAAACTGCGTATTCTGCTGCTGAAAATATGGGAGCGGCTATAAATTTTATTTGGTGGAAACAAAATACGTATAGAGATCCAGCTCACGTTTTCCTACCCTAGCCGCCGCAGGCGACCAGGAAGCGGAGCACTTTTCCACCAATCTCCACCGACGGGAGTACTGGGCCTCCCTCCCTCCGCTTGCTGCTTCGGCGGCAGGAGGGAGGGGGACCCCGTTTTCTCCGTTCTGGCATGGTAATTAGGGTTAGGATTGTTTTGGCATGGTGCGTCGTTGGGTGGTGATAGCGGCACCCGGGCAAATAAATCTGCCTCAACTCCACTCTCACACCGGCGTTGTCCTTCATGGCGGCGTCTTGGAGGTGGTGGCATTGTGTGCTTACCGATCTTTCAGATCGGTGGCTGTAGGGTTCAATCATGGTGTCGGCGAGGCAGCAGCGATGACTCCATCAGATGAGTTTTTCCTCCTGTTCTGTCCCCGTTGCTGCGGCGTTATCTCTGACGCCATAGTGGAGCAGAGAGGATTTTTTCAGGAGTACGTGCAGACGGTGGTCTGCAGTGGTGACAGCTGGAAGATGGTGAACCTTGTGCTGGGTTCGTGGTTTGAGGCTGACGGTTTTGAATCCCTACGCCTACGTCGTCATGCAGGGGTGCCAGTGCTGAAGTTCGATGGCGTGCCCGGGGTCGTTGATACGTCTCCAACGTATCCATAATTTTTGATGTTCCATGCTTGTTTTATACCAATTGTTACATGTTTTGCATCTACTTTATGTCACTTTTATACATTTTCCGGGACTAACCTATTAACAAGATGCCGAAGCGCCAGTTCCTGTTTCTGCTGTTTTTGTATTCCAGAAAAGCTAGTCTGGAAATATTCTCGGAATTGGACGAAACTTCACGGAGGGTCCTATTTTACCAGAACACACCTGAAGGACCAAAGGAGCAACGAAGGAGAGCCACGTGGGCCCCACACGTGGCCAGGGCGCGGCCAAGGAGCCAGGCGCGCCGAGGGTGCGTGTGGGCCCCACGGGGGTCGCCAGCCGCCGCCCTTTCGCCTACTTATTCCCCCCGACGCGAAAACCCTAAGTGCCCGAGCCATTATCCACGAAAAGTTCCAGAGACGCCGCCGCCGTCAACCCTAGCTCGGGAGGGTTCAGAACCTCTTCCCGGCACCCTGCCGGAGAGGGGAATCGTCACCGGAGGCTTCTTCATCGCCATGCCTGCCTCCGAGGTGATGCGTGAGTAGTTCATCTTTGGACTACGGGTCCATAGCAGTAGCTAGATGGTTGTCTCTCCTATTTGTGCCATCATGTTTAGATCTTGTGAGCTGCCCTACATGATCAAGATCATATTATTGTAATGCTGCATGTTGTGTTTGCTGGGATCCGATGAATATTGAATATTATGTCAAGTTGATTATCAATCTTTGCCCTATGTTATTTATGATCTTGCATGCTCTCCGTTGCTAGTAGATGCTTTGGTCAAGTAGATGCTTGTGACTCCAAGAGGGAGTATTTATGCTAGATAGTGTGTTCATGCCTCCGTTAAATCTGGGACAGTGACAGAAAGTTCTAAGGTTATGGATGTGCTGTTGCCACTAGGGACAACCTAACGATGCTATGTCCACGGGCATATGTGTTTGTTTACATTACGCGCTTTACTTAATGCGATTATCCGTTGCTTGCAACTTAATACCAACGGGGAACTCGGATGACAACCCGGCGGTGGATTATTAGTCATAGACGCTGTTGGATAACGGTCTATGTATCTTATCGTAATGCCCAATTAAATGTCATAGTAATCATCATGCCATGTATTTGCATTGTCATGCGCTCACTATTTGTCAATTGCCCAGCTGTAATTTGTTTACCCAACATGTTAGATATCTTTATGGAGAGACACCACTAGTGAACTGTGGACCCCGGTCCAATTCCTTTACATTGATTAAACCGCAAACTGCAAACTGTTCCTTTTTAATTCGCTGCAATTTAATACTCATTTTCCACACGAGACGTTTAATCCTTTGTTTCAGCAAGCCGGTGAGATTGACAACCTCACTGTTTCGTTGGGGCACAGTACTTTGATTGTGTTGTGTGCAGGTCCACGTTGGTGATCGTGTTGCGCCGTGCGAGCCGCCAACAACCTTCTGAAGAATCGTTACTCCTACTGGTTCGATAAACCTTGGTTTCATACTGAGGGAAAACTTGCTGCTAGGCTACATCAAACCTTCCTCTTGGGGTCTCCCAACGAGCAAGTACGTCTTGCATCAAGCCTTTTTCTGGCGCCGTTGCCGGGGAGTAGCAGTTCTTCTGCAAGGATTGAACTTTTCTTCAAGGAATTTATTGGATTCGGCCGCTGGAGGTACCTTTATGTCCATCACTTTGGGTGCTGCAACAAAGCTTCTTGATGATATGATGATTAATTATTCTGAGTGGCACACCGAGAGGGCTCCAACAGGTAAGAAGGTAAATTCTGTTGAAGAAACCTCCTCTTTGAGTGCTAAAATTGATGCTATTATGTCTATGCTTACAAATGGTCAAACACATGTTGATCCAAATGTTCCTTTAGCTTCTTTGGTTGCTCAAGAAGAGCATGTTGATGTGAACTTCATTAAAAATAATAATTTCAACAACAATGCTTATAGGAATAATTTTGGTAATAGCAATTATAGGCCCTATCCTTCTAATAGTGGCAATGGTTATGGAAATTCCTATGGAGCTCCTACAACAATAATAAGAGTGTACCCTCTGATCTTGAAGTCATGCTTAAGGATTTTATTAGTACACAAACTGCTTTCAATAAAACTGTTGAGGAGAAATTTGGGAAAATTGATGTTCTTGCTTCTAAAGTTGATAGTCTTGCTCTTGATGTTGACTTGTTGAAACTAAAGAACATGCCTCATGATGTTAAAGAGAGCAAAACTCTCAATGCTATACAAGTTAAAATTGATAACAATGTGAGGATGTTAGCCGAATTGCATGCTAGATGGGAAAGAGAGGATGAAATTGCTAGAAAGAATAATATTGCTAGAGTTTATACTATTACTACTTCTGAAAATGCTTCAAACACAAGTGTTAGCAAACTCCTACCATTAATGGCAAGATAATTGGTGTTGGTAATGTTTCCACTTCTATTGCAAAATGTCCTAAATTGCCTGATAACTCTGAAACTGTTCTTAAAATGCTGAAATTTCTAGCAATAAGGAAGAGATAATTCCATTACTTTTGATGATAATGATTTTGATGGTTGCAATTTCTGAAGTAATTACATTTTGCAAAAGCTTGCTAGAAGTCCTAAGGCAAGTGAGATAAACATGGCTTTCACTAAACATATTACTAATGCTCTCATACAAGTGAGGGAGGAAAAATTGAAACGTGAAGTATCTATCCCTAGGAAGTTAGAAATGTTGAATGATTTTGATTGCAATGCTTTGTGTGACCTTGGTGCTAGTATTTCTGTTATGCCTAAAAGATTATATGATATGCTTGATTTAGCACCTTTGGAAAATTGTTACTTGGATGTTCACCTTGCTGATTCTACTATTAAAAACCTTTGGGAAGAATTGATGATGTTCTTATCATGGTTAACAACAATTATGTCCCCGTTGATTTTATTGTCTTGGATATTGAATGCAATCCATCATGCCCTATTGTGCTTGGAAGACCTTTTCTTAGAACTGTAGGTGCTATTATTGATATGAAAGAAGGGAATATAAAATATCAATTTCCTCTCAAGAAAGGTATGGAACACTTTCCTAGGAAGAAGATTAAGCCACCTTATGATTCTATTGTTCGAACAAATTACAATGTTGATGCTTCTTCACTTGGTAATACTTGATGCATGCTTTGTGCCTAGCTAAAAGGCGTTAAAGAAAAGCGCTTATGGGAGGCAACCCATTTTATTTTTCTGCAATTTTTCTTTTATTGAGTCAAGGAGTTTGTTTACTTCTGTAGCAACTCCTTTGTATCTTTATTTTCTCGCATTGTTGTGCCAAGAGTAGCCTCTAATGTTAAGATGCTTAATTTTGATTGCTGCGCAGAAACAGATTTTTGCTGTTCACTGTACGAAATTCCTAAAATCACCAGATTGTTAAAAATCTGAAATTTTTGTGCGTAATCTTTATGAATGTCTGAATCTTTCATTAGTTCAAGTTTCTCGATCTGAGCGTCGTAAGTGCCTCGAAAAAATTCGTCTTTGCGGACTGTTCTGTTTTAGACAGATTATGCCTTTTTATTTTGCATTCTCTCTTTTACTAGTGTTGAGTGAAATTCTTTTTTGGGTGGAAGAGCTTCACATAACATCAGTGGCTGTAGCTAATGTTTAAAGTAAAATCATATTGCGTCTTTATAGAACATGTGAGTTTTTGATTATGCACTAACCCTCTAATGAGATCTACTTTGAGTTTGGTGTGACGGAAGTTTTCAAGGGTCAAGAGAGAAGGATGATAATAGGATCAAGAAGAGTGAAGAGCTTAAGCTTGGGGAGGCTCCCATGGATCTCCCCAGCATATTTCAAGAAGACTCAAGCGTCTAAGCTTGGGGATGCCCAAGGCATCCCCTTCTTCATCGCAAAATTATCAGGTCATCTCTAGTGAAACTATATTTTAATTCTTTCACATCATATGTGCTTTTCTTGGAGCGTCTGTGTGCTTTTATTTTCAGTATTGCTTTTATTTTCAATAAAGCTTGACTGGACCCTAGCATTCTTGATTGGGAGAGAGACACGCTCCGCTTTTTCATGAGAATACTCCTATTCTTCACTTATATTTGTTGAGTATTCATATCTAGCGCTGTTCAGCTTTTAGCTCTTGTTTTCATGTATCTCTTGTCAGAGCTATTAGCTTTCTTTTGTAGAAAGTACTCTCTTGCTTCACTTATATTTGTTTGGAGAGTTGATTAAATAAATTGATTGGTGTTTGGTTGGTTCAGAAAATGTTGCATGTGGTAATTGGTATAAGGAAAAACTTGCTTAATCTTGTAGATCACTATTATGGATAACTTGATGCTTGTCAATTGTTTTGAGTTAACAAGTAGATCATGATTAAATTGTGCATCACATGAGTTAAGCCTATTAGTGAAGAACTACCGTAAAGCTTGTTGAAAATTTGGTTTGCATCGGTGGTATCTCTAAGGTCTAGATATTTTCTAATAAAGGGTTTGGTTAACAAGGAAGACGGTATGAAGTCTTATAACGTTTGCAATATGTTTGTCATATAAAACTTGGTGTACGGGTTGATATTCTTGTTTGCTTACATAACCTTGCTAGCCTAAACTCTGTACTGAGAGGGAATGCTTCTCGTGCATCCAAATCCTTGAGCCAAAATCCATGCCATTTGTGTCCACCATAACTACCTATATGTGGTATTTCCTTGCCACTCCAAGTAAATTTTTCATGTGCTACCTTTAAATTATTCAAAATGTTATTATTCCCTTTTTGTGTCAATGTTTACTAGCTCATGAGGAATTAGTGTGGTTATTCTTTATTCTTTGTCAAATGGACTTTTACACCTGGACTAGTGGCATATACATCCGCTTATCCAATTTTGCAAAAAGAGCTGGCAACGGGGTGCCCAGTCCCAATTAATTACAACTTTAACCAATTAATTCTCTTCACACTTTTGCCCTGATTCATCAGTAAGCAATGACAAACAGTGAAATACCTGCATGTGTGTAAACCAAAGAGAAAGAGGGATGATCTGCCTTGCTGGTAGAAATAACGTCCTTCATGGGAGCCGCTCTTAAAAGTCCGTTTGACAGGTAGAATACTGTTCTCACCCGCTACCATTCGTTGACAATTAACAAACACCTCTCAAAAATAGATACTCCTCCATGGTATGTGATTGATGGAAGGCACCCGAGGATTCGGTTAGCCATGGCTTGTGTTAGCAAGGTTGGGAGGAGTATCAAATATTTTATGCAATCTCTATATGCTTTCAAAAACCTAAAAGCTCTAGCACATGATTTAATCCCTGCTTCCCTCTGCGAAGGGCCTTTCTTTTACTTTTATGTTGAGTCAGTTTTCCTATTCTTTCTGTCTTCCACAAGCAAACACTAGTGTCAATTTTGTTACAACATGCGTTATATGCAACGTATTGGACTTGTTATACTACTTTGTGTTGACAATATCCATGAGATAAATATGTTGAAAGTTGAAGCAAATGCTGAAACTTAATTCTTCCTTTGTGTTGATTGAATACCTTTTATTAGAAACTATTGCTTTATGAGTTAACACTTATGCAAAACTTTGATGCTTGTCTCGAAAGTACTATTCATGAAAACGTTTAGCTTGTGTGATTCATTGTTTACTCATTATCTATTTGTAGCAAATTATAGACCATTGACTTGGATCACTTCATTCATTTACATGTGCCTTGCAATATTATATGATCAAGATTATGATAGTAGCATGTCACCTCAAAAATTATTTTGTTTTTATCGTTTACCTACTCGAGGACGAGCAGGAACTAAGCTTGGGGATGCTGATACGTCTCAAACGTATCTATAATTTTTGATGTTCCATGCTTGTTTTATACCAATTGCTACATGTTTTGCATCTACTTTATATCACTTTTATACATTTTTTGGGACTAACCTATTAACAAGATGCCGAAGTGCCAGTTCCTGTTTTCTGCTGTTTTTGTATTCCAGAAAAGCTAGTCTGGAAATATTCTCGGAATTGGACGAAACTTCACGGGGGTCCTATTTTACCAGAACACACCTGAGGACCAAAGGAGCAACGAGGAGAGCCACGTGGGCCCCACACGCCAGGGCGCGGCCCCGGCGCGCCGGGGTGGTGTGGGCCCCACGGGGTCGCCAGCCGCCGCCCTTTCGCCTACTTATTCCCCCCGACGCGAAAACCCTAAGTGCCTGAGCAATTATCCACGAAAAGTTCCAGAGACGCCGCCGCCGTCAACCCTAGCTCGGGAGGGTTCAGAACCTCTTCCCGGCACCCTGCCGGAGAGGGGAATCGTCACCGGAGGCTTCTACATCGCCATGCCTGCCTCCGGAGTGATGCGTGAGTAGTTCATCCTTGGACTACGGGTCCATAGCAGTAGCTAGATGGTTGTCTCTCCATTTGTGCCATCATGTTTAGATCTTGTGAGCTGCCCTACATGATCAAGATCATATTATTGTAATGCTACATGTTGTGTTTGCTGGGATCCGATGAATATTGAATATTATGTCAAGTTGATTATCAATCTATGCCCTATGTTATTTAAGATCTTGCATGCTTTCCGTTACTAGTAGATGCTTTGGCCAAGTAGATGCTTGTAACTCCAAGAGGAGTATTTATGCTAGATAGTGGGTTCATGCCTCCGTTTAATCTGGGACAGTGACAGAAAGTTCTAAGGTTGTGGATGTGCTGTTGCCACTAGGGATAACCTAACGATGCTATGTCCACGGGCATATGTGTTTGTTTACATTACGCACTTTACTTAATGCAATTATCCGTTGCTTGCAACTTAATACCAACGGGGACTCGGATGACAACCCGGCGGTGGATTATTAGTCATAGATGCTGTTGGATAACGGTCTATGTATTTGTCGTAATGCCCAATTAAATATCATAGTAATCATCATGCCATGTATTTGCATTGTCATGCGCTCACTATTTGTCAATTGCCCAGCTGTAATTTGTTCACCCAACATGTTAGTTATCTTTTATGGAGAGACACCACTAGTGAACTGTGGACCCCGGTCCATTCTTTTACATTGATTAAACCACAAACTGCAAACTGTTCCTTTTTCATTCGCTGCAATTTAATACTCATTTTCCACACAGACGTTTAATCCTTTGTTTTCAGCAAGCCGGTGAGATTGACAACCTCACTGTTTCGTTGGGGCAAAGTACTTTGATTGTGTTGTGTGCAGGTCCACGTTGTGATCGTGTTGCGCCGTGCGAGCCGCCAACAACCTTCTGAAGAATCGTTACTCCTACTGGTTCGATAAACCTTGGTTTCATACTGAGGGAAAACTTGCTGCTAGGCTACATCAAACCTTCCTCTTGGGGTCTCCCAACGAGGAAGTACGTCTTGCATCAGTCGTGCTGCCCCGGTCTGATTCTTTCAACGATAATGGTTTGTCCTATGGCAAACTATTTTGGAGGTCCGCTGATCAGCGATGTAGCCGCGTCGAGCTCGGACGAAGAGGTGACTTCTCTTTTTTCTTTGGTGGCTGCTATGGTGCTACCCGAGATGAGGGATAAGCGTTGGTTTGTCACATAGTTGTATCCTATCTTTCCGAATCTTTAATATTAGTGTATATGTACTTTGTATCTCGTCTTTTATTTATCAATGAGAATCGTATTAACATGCAAAACAAAAAAGAAACAAAATACGTATATATACTGTACAGTAGTAAAATTGTGTAGTGCACGGGACGGTAGCAGACCGAGCGCACCGTGTTTGAAAGGGACTTTCCCTCCTTGGCGTGGAAGCTTCAAACTCTTCCATCGTTTGCATGTATCGTACCAGGTGAGATCTGTGAACGATACGCCATGAATCGCATGCAAAGTCGTAATGAGATGCTAGGTGTCGATCTGTACGCCATGAATCAAAATCTTCCTAAACAGTAACGAGCGAGGCCAAATTCCACACGATCCGGCCGCGATATGCGCTGGAGACGTTTAAATATTGTGGGTTGGAGGCGACTTGTCCGGATCGACAGGCCAAAAATTTGGTTGGTCCGGCACGCAACTTGGGCGTCTCCCACCTCCCCTGTTTCCATATAAAACTGGTCCTCTGCCTCCCCTCATTGTAGCTTTCTTCTTCCTCCCCTCGTTGTAGCTTTCCTCTTCCTTGAGCTTCTCTCCCCCCATGAACAGAGAACAGAGAGCTTGGTTCTTCTTTTTCTCCCAAAGTCCTTCAAACCACATATACACAAGAGGATTGCGAAGCTGAGCTCTCTCTGTTCTTTGAAAGATGGTGCAACCAACCAATCGAGGAGTTGTGCATCGAGTCCTTCCTTGGAGTTTGCACATGGAGTTTGGTGGATCAAGAAGCCGTCCTTCTGTTGGGCGTCGAAGCTGGATCCGAAGACACAGGTTCATCTTCTCTCAAAGCATGGAGAGCAGCCACCGCAGACGGATGGGCTGCTCTCTGTCCTTTGACAGAAGTTGCAACCACAAATCAGAGAGAGAAGATGCTGGTCGATAGGCGAAACCATCAGCGGCGGGATCGAAGATTGGCTGCAACATAGATCTCGCGCTGGATGGGCAACCGGAGTCAAAGCTTGGATCCCCTACCTGCCGCGCGCCTGCGCCTTGTACGAAAAAGACGCCTCTTGCGCAGCCCATCACCGTCGAGTGAGCCAACAGGCCTGCGCGACGCCGCGTTGCACACCGCGCGCGCGCCAGACAAGCTCCGCCGCGGCCCAATCCCTTGGCACGCCCCGCCCCGCCCTCACGCGGAATGCCCAGCGGCTGGCCCGGCCCGCCCCTCACGAAGAGCAGAGCGCAGCGCCACCTGTGCGCTTCTGCCCAGGCTCTTATACATCTTCGCGAAGGCTCAGGAAGCCTCCCTCTCTCTCCCCCCTCATTTCCCCCACCCGCCGCCGCCTCCCGAGCCCGAGCCCGACGCCAATCGCCTCCCAGATCTCGCCGCCGCCGCCGCCGCCCACCGCCGCCGCGCTCCGGCGTCTCCCCGCTAGCAGTAGGTCCCCTCTCCCACTCCCGTCGTTTAGATCGAGTAGGTCTACTCATCCGCATCTAGATCTGAGACTGCTCTCGTTTTGCAGGGCATGGTGCTGATCGAGGAGCTCCGGAGGAGCTCACCGTCGGCGACGTCGTCGTGGGCCGCACCGTCCGCGGGGGGTCCGCGGCCTTCCGCGCCATCGGCGGGAGCAGCAGCGTGGCCACCGCACTCCCGTCCTCCAGCCGCGCCCCTACGTACCTCGAGTAAGAGCATCTCCACCGACTTCGACAGATCGAGTGCCTCACGCGTGGTATGAAATCAACCAACTGTTCTCCTTTGCAGAGCGCCCTCACTGGACGGCAAGCTCGCCACCACCGACAAGGGCCAGGGGCCTTCAGCCTTCCACTTCTCCAGTGGCACCCACATCGACGACGACGACGAAGAGTAAGTCTCGACATATTTGATTTCTCGTTGCATCCTCATCTGTTGTTTGCTGCCTACAGTTCGCTGCATATTCAACTGTTGTTACTCATCTACCTACTGTTCATGCAGGGACGATGGTTCTGATGACGCCCTTTACGTCAAGTTTGGAGTCGATGAAGATGTCCCAGTGATTGCCCAGCACGAGGTTGCCCCAGTGATTGCCCAGCACGAGGTTGCCCCAGTGATTGCCCAGGAGGAGTCCCAGAGCTTGTCCAGGAGGACGTCCCGTGCTTGTCCAGGAGGAGGTCCCAGAGCTTGTCCAGGAGGACGTCCCCGTGCTTGTCCAGGAGGAGGTCCCAGAGCTTGTCCAGGAGGACGTCCCGTGCTTGTCCAGGAGGACGTCCCCGTGCTTGTCCAGGAGGAGGTCCAGAGCTTGTCCAGGAGGAGGTCCCAGAGCTGTCCAGGAGGAGGTCCCATTGCAGGAGTACGTATTGTAGATTTTGTTTACTTAGTAGTTTTCTCATGCTTAGCTTGTCTGACATTTCGCTTCTGATTGCACATTGCAGAGACGGCTTCACTGTGGTCAGGTCTCGCAAGTTCGGCATGATCCGCGGGAGGTACCCCGAGGGTCCCTACATCGCACCCGAAGGTATTACAAGTCTGATCGACCTTTCTACTGTGATTGTGATGTGGATAAGTGTGATACGGAGTAGATTTTAGTTTGTGATCCATGCTGTGTAGTCCCGGTGTATATGTCTATTCTTATTTGTTCGGGTTGAAAAATTTCATGCTCACATTAAAAGTGAGTGAAGATCGTTCACTGTTGGTGCTTTCTTTGATGAAATTATACTGACCACATTTCTCATCAGTATTTGTTTACTTTACTGCCACATTGAGTAATCCATTATACTAAGTGTTTCTTTAGGTAGCTTCTGTAATGATTATGGTTGTAAACATTCCAATGTGCTTATTATCTGCACATTAAGCCTTGTTTAGATGATAGTTATCAGCAATCACAATTTGCTTGTTATCTACACATTAGGCTTTTATCAAGGTTCAATTCGCATCATTGTAATGTTGTTATGATTTATCTCACTCACTCAGAGTTTTGAAGGAGCATTGTGTTTCTTGTAGGCTTTGCTGTACCCGATTAGTGTTCTTTTATTGTTCTTGTCTTCATAATGGTGAATATAGTGATGTCCATTAAGTTTCTACTGGAAGTAATATTGTTTGCTACTTTAGTTTTTAGTTTGTGATGAATGTTGTGTATCTAGGACTGTCTTGCTTTGCGGAATTGGTCTACCGCTTACATTTTTTTTAACCTGCTCGTTCTTTGGAATTATGATGAAGTCTGTTAATAAGTTAACCCGCTTTGGTTAACTTGCTGTATATATTGTAATTGTTAACTTCTAGATTCACCATTAAGTTGTACCTGTGCGCAGGGTGTCTATTTGTTTGCTACTGTTACCTTTTAGTCTGTGAATGTTGTGTAGGTAGATTGTCCTGCTTATAGTTCTTTAACAGCATGTTCTTTTTTATTGTTTTGACATTGGCATGTTCTTGTATTGTGGTGATGTCTTTACTAAGTAACCCACTACAATTAAGCTTGCTTCACATTATTATTAGTATTATCAACTTTCAGATTCAACACATCATTTTCAGTTGTTAAGTATCAATATAACATAACTTGTTGGGTTACATGTAGTGATGTGTTTGTGTAGGTTAAATCATCATTGTATAGTTATGATTGTTATAAGTAATCAAATTTCTTGTCACATGTTCTAATGATCGGTTCATTTTTATGATTTCAGAGCAGGTCCTGAGAACGAGGTTCTCTGGCTTCCGAAGGCGGGGCGTCTTCGCAAACAAAGCAGTGGGCACAGGCCCGACAGGGGCGTTACATTGGTACCCCAGATGGCTCCGCCTACATCGTTTATGGCACTTTTGGCCCAAACTCCACAATCGAATACTAGGTTAAGTTCTGTTGTCATTACCTGATGTCTTGTCTTTTCTTTTTGAAAACAATGTCCCAGTCTTTAATTCTCCATATTAATTTCTCTTTGCTGTTCATCACAGGTTAGCCTCTGTCAAGCTCGTCCTGCGCCAGTCACTTCGTCATGTTGTGCTAGTCACTTTGTCCTGCGGATGTTATCGCCCTACTGAAGTCCTCCGACAGTTCGTTGTGTCTATTTTTGCTGTTATATGACTTCGTCTGAAAACGTACATCACGCGAGTACCTATCGTGACTTAGTTTGCAGTGTCGGCTCGATGAATAGAGAATGTATGCGGGTTTGTGCATGTCTATGCAATGCTTTTGAGTTTTGGTTTTATTCTATATATATTCTGCTGCATCTCTTATTTCTTTTATTCCCGTGGTAATATTTTTCTGAGAAGTTGAATCTGTTTTCGTGAGACAGGGTAGACATGTTTTGTTCTTGATGTTTAAGTCTGTTCTGTAAATGGTGTTTGAAAAGAGCGCTTAATTTGAAAAGCATGGGTGATAAAATGTTCAGACTAAGACTGTAATGCCTCCGTATGAGAAACATAACCAAATGTCGAAAAATTATATTTACATGAGTGGTGGAACGAAGGACACTATATCTCAAAAACTTAGGCAACATATATCATGAAACAGAGGGAGTATGTGATAATCGCCCTTTAAATTAGACAGTTTCTTCTTGTAATTTTACAAAAAAATATATTGAGAGTCTATTGCGGGCCGCCGCCCGGACGTCAACGATTGCATTGCTTTCGCACAGAATAGCATTGGTACAGTACAGTTAGACCGGGGACTGAGTGCCGACATGCGAGCCTATCAGGAAGTCATGCCCGGCTACGTCGTACTGACGCCCGGAGACCGAACGACAGGTTTTTAGAACTGAATCGTTAATTCGTTATCCTTTCTTTGTAGATTCCGAGGTTTCAACAACCGGCTTTAAACACCCTAATCTTGCCGAACAGTAAATGAACAGCTTGAGCAAACAAATTCCCAGGACAAAATGCAACAACGCTTGAGCAAATATAAATTAGTTTCTCAGAAACATTTATATCACTTCCTGAGATACAAAACAACCAACACTCTTGGGTCACCAAAACGTAAAGACACGATAGCTCAAGCTACAAGTGTTAGCAGAACCATCACATATGTTTCTTGTTTCAGCACAACCATAACTTTATTACTATCTTAAAATCGAAAGTGAAGCCTTAACAGCAGACGCTGATGCATGTCCAAACTATTCCTAACCAATATCTTCTGGCTCTCTGACCATGGGGTAACTGTTACCTTGCTGGCGGCGATATTTACACTCCTCCTTGCACGCTGGCTTCTCATGCAGGTATATGTCCCTCAATTGAAGGCTGCTGCATGACAGTTTTGACATAATCCACAAACTTGTCTTCTGACTGAAACCCATAAATCCTGAGCACAGAAAGATTGCGGTGCTTGAAATCAGATGCCTCCCATTTTGCACCAGCGTCCTTCCTTTCAAGGCTATACCTGTACTTCTTCCTCACATCCTCATTCCATATCCCCAAACAGTCACATACCTACAATGTTTCTGATCAGGCAAACATTTGCATTCAACAATGTAAAGAAGCAACAATTTCACTTAATTACTCAACCCATTTAATGAGGGGATGCAAGTTTTGAGACGAGACAGAAGGTAAGGTAGAAAGACTTTACCCTGATGCATAGCTCCTCAAGAGAAGGTGCACCTTGCAGAACAAACAAGGTCCAAGTCAAATCACATTCTTTCGAAATGGCAGCCAAATTGACAAACCTAAGTTTGTGGAAAACCTGCCACAATTCTCTTGGACTTTCAGGTTTAACCCAAATCTGCAAAGTATAAGAGAGAACAAAAAATATGTTAACCAAATTAAAGACTAGAACGTCAAAACTGAATGACCAGAGAAAACTATGTGCATCATCAACAGAGAGTAACTTTCACTGACCTTTTCTTTTTCAAAGCCAAGATGCAGGTGCTTACGGGGCTTTGCCAAGAAATTCACTTAACTTGAGCATCTGTGCCGTGCAAGAGCCGAATTCCTGATGCTTAGGGTGTGGAGCAGTGGGACATAACCAAAAGACAACGATAATGCTTCGACAACCAAGAAGACCAAGTCAGCTTTGTTAGCTCTGGCAGCCAGTTCAGAACAACCCTCTCAAAATCACTCCTGGCAATCTCGATCTCACGGAGACGCGGGTGTTCCACCTCCAGCAAGGACCGAAATCCCATGTCACAGTTGTCCAAGCGAGAACTCCAGTCGTTTGCATAGTCTGAAAATTTTAGGGAAATCTGATTCACCTAGTCTCAAATTCTCTAGCTTGAGTCGTGTGAGACGAGTGAATGCGTCCGGGCAATCGTTAATTAGTGAGTTAAGCTGCCTCCCGTGAGCGAGCACATCATCAGCTCTGCATCGTTTACCTTCCTCTGTGTCAAGATTGTGAACTCGGACACCGCAACCTTCTGTGTTGCCATGGTGTTGGCAAAAGTCCGCCAATTCTAACAGATCCATCTCCCAAGAAGAATTGCATGCATATGTAGTGAATGGTGTATGGACTTGCCCTCCTGTTTTCCAGAAGGCTCCGGGTCGCTCCAACAATGGTTGCATTGGCCCGAACAACATCATCACAGCTCCTCTCTTGCTCGTTGTCAGTGGAACCAACCACCATAACAATTTTGGAGAGCAAAGAAGGGATCTGCTTCCACCGCCTGGAGAGGATGCTCATTCTTGTGGCGTCTGCAATCTCAAGTCGCTCGATGATGTTGAGCAAGATGTCATCAGGCAGACTGCTAAGCCAATCATGTTGCCAGGTACCTTCACCTTCCTCCTGTATTTGGCATAGAAAGAAATTAGAGTTTATTTCTTACAGTCTTCAGGATGCTATGTTGACAAGATAGAATCCGAACCACCAGATCATCTTAAAAAACGGTCGAGATAAGCACCTTCTAGCGGAAAAACATTGTCGGACACACAAATACACCCCTAATCCAATTGCTACTACCAAATCCCGTCTTCCGTTTCTTCCCAAAAGGCGTACACCCCTTCCCCGACCTGCACGCTGTCATCGCACATCCCGCACTAGACGCCCCCGTCCTATCCGACCAGAATTGGCCGTCGCCGTGCTGCGGTGACCTGGAAATCCAAGGCCAGCTCGAACGCCTCCTGCTCTTCTGAAACTTTGACAGGGTACTGAAAAACTTCCAGAACTTTTGAGGGCTTTACTGTGTACATTGTTTCATGGAACTGAAACTAATTCGTTGCTAAGAAGTATTGCCTTCTTTATGTAAATGACATATCGGTTAGAACTTCAGATATATTTGCATTTAGTACAAAATGGGACTACAATTTCCATGTCAAGATTAATTTCATTGCTCTGGACATGGTTTTTGTGTTTCTTCAAACTTTGTATGTCATATGTCGGCATCAAATGGTTTATGTATTCCTTCCATAAATGGTTATTCTATCCACGCAATAAGGTGACGGTGCTTGTTATCCAGATCATAGAAATTTAATACGAAGAAATCATGAGAGCATGCAGGTAACACCAGCGAGTGGTCATTTTCAAGCTGGATATAAATTAGTGATGTTACCATAATTTCGTTTATTCACTGGACTGATGCATTTCTGCAGATTTATATCTCGAGATTCCACCAAAAAATGAAGTGTTCGAAAATAGATGGCATCTCCCTATAATCATACTGTGTTTTTGAATGCTTATGGATTAGACAGATCTTTCTTCTTTTCCATATCCGCTGGAGTAGAAGAAGAGAATTGTACTTATGTTTTTTCACCTTTTCAGTTGATGCAGTTTCATCTAGGCAAACCAGTAGCTGGTGAAAATTCTGATACAGTCACTTTACAAGGTAACTATAATTCTTGACTGGCTCTGTTTATTTACGATTTACTTAACTTGTGACCACTTCTGCCGGTCATGATTTCTGTGGTTGAAAGTGATCTAATTATTATTTGCGTAAGGGTTGTTGAACGGTCCCTACATACTGTAGATCTCAAAGATTTACTCGATGTTCCAGAAAGTTGTGAGCGAGGCACGCTTCAGAAGGGAACAGATGGTCAACCCTACTGAATTTAAGATCAGAAGACTTATCTAACTTTATAGTTCCTGAATCTTTATGTGATTGACTGTTCCTGTTTTCTTGCTCATATGAATGCTATATTGATATTTAATAACGAGATATTTTCAAATCAGTACTCCAACATGGAATTTTGTCTATGATCCTTGTCCATGCAAACAGGCGATATAAGGTAATATTTGTATACTGTTTCTAATTTGCATGATGTAATGCTATGAGGCTGCTATTGTGCTTGTTTGAAATAAAAAATACAATAACTGATGGCACCACTATTTGTTATTTTCAGTGTGTCTGCTCTAAAACTCTTGTCCTTGACCTCTTTCCCATTCATATTACAACACCGAATTATGCAGATTATTCTCCAGTGGTATCGTTTGTAGTGCATGCGTTTTATGTTTGTTATTTGATTATCATGTACCCCCCACAGATAAAGAGTGTCGCAGGCAAGAGGTGTAGGATTCCTCTTTGGTGAAACATGGCTAGGGAGGCTATTCCGGGGTTTTGATAGCCCGATCCAGGTGTCGGGCTGAAGCGGCCATGGTGTTCGACGGTTGTACGTGCATCGACGCGGGTGGGAACTAGACACTAACACAGCAGCTCGCCGGTACATGGCTAATGATAGTTGGCTTTGTGATTTTTCCGATCATGGTTATTTTGAAGGTATAAAAGAAAACGATGCAGAAAAAGAGGACGTGCATGTGTAACAGGTACATCAGGGCAACTAATAGGAGCAGTTTTCCACGTACAGTAGGAAACCATACGGCAGATTACGGTCAGTTTTTTAGCATAAGATCTTGCGAGATTACAAGAGATTAGGGAAGCATGGAGAGGGTAATACGAGAGGCTTTCAGACACGGGAAAGTGGTGTTTAGTTGATACATCATCCAGCAAATCAGGACTCTTAGATTAATGTGATCGGCAAGAAAGACTACAGGGTATCACTACTGATCATCATCATTGGGTAATTCTGGAGCGTTAGATGAAGGCAATGGTAGAGCCAATGTTATTTAGATCAGCCCCCACCAAGCGTGTTAGGACATTCTTAGGCTTCAGTTTTGCTTAAATGTTTTCCTTTCTTGTGTGAATGAGAGGATGGGCTTTGGATGTCGACTAAATTATTTGGTAATGAGATATATATTTGCATTTTCCTATTGAGTGAATGTACTAATTATATTTGATTCATTTGCTCTGATATTGATGATTGCACTAAATAATCATCATACGGGTTACACGTGCGTGCACGATTAGTGTTCTCATGAAAAGATGTAAGTTTGCTAATGTCCACCAGCAAAAACGAAATTGTGCTATCTTCCACACACACAAAAAGCAGTTTTGACAACTCTTTTCTACTACGACGGTTCTCATAATTTGTCTGTAATAGCCCCAAATTAAATAAATAAAAATAATCTAGAGGACAAGTAACTCACCACCATGGCTAGGGAGCACCATCGGTTCGAACTGCTGAGGCCCTTGACGGATGGTTTGCCCATGGCTCTGGCAGCCGGCAGCCGGAGATGCATATTCGCCATTGCCGAAGAGGTTTTCTAATGTATCGTGAGTAGCTGCTCTCCTACGAGTTATGATCTGACTTGGATATCCCCAGGGCAGATATATAACCGGCTTGGGTTGCGCCTCCGGTGGCAACTCGGATATTGAAGTCGAGGACGATTCCAGCTCCTTCTGTAATCCAAACCGGAAGGGGGTCGAATTCCGACTGCAGCTCGTTTAAAGCGAGCTGCTTTGATATCGGACTGCGGCTCCTTGATTGCTGACTGCCGCTCCGAAAGGAGCAGCTTGATTGGCGATTGCAGCTCACAAAGGAGCTGCTCCGATTCTAAATTGCAGCTCCCAAAGTGGGAGCTGCTTATTTGGGCGGATCTACTGGAAGAACACGGCTCGATCCTCATACGGCCGCGACGGCGCGACGGCGGAGGAGATTGGCACACGGCTGGAGACGGTGCAACCGGCGCATAACTGATCTACAATCTCTCTCCTCCTTTCCCCTCTCTAACCCTAGCTTGGGGGCAGATGACCATTTGTATGTGCGGCCTGCGGTGGAGGAATGCTGGGCCAAGGCCCAACGCGAGCTTGCTGTCTGTGTATATGAGGCTGCAGAGCTTTCCTTGAAAAAAATGGTGCACCCAACCTTGTGTCGATGGGCACGTACCCGGCCCGACACAATTGGGCTGGCCCACCCAGGTCCGACACGGCGGCTATCGACCTCCTCTCTTGAGACGGGACAGCGTGGCTGGCCATGGCACCCTCGGCGAAGGGGATGAAAATGCTTATAAGGGCTGGTGCGGTGATATCGGGAGGTTGGGTCAACTCCAAAGTTTAGGGTTCAAGGTGCGGGTACGTCGGCGAAGATGGAGAAGGAGGGGTTTAGAGGGAGGACCCAAGGGTGGTGGACTGGCCGAGGTGGTGGCGCTGGTTGTGCCCAAAGGCCTGGCCCGGCCCACCAGCATCTCTATATGGCGTCGGTCGTGGTACGAAGCTAAACGCGTCAAATAGGAGCTGATGTCGTTGATTGCTCCAGGGGTGCAGAGCTGCTGTACCTGGAGACAAACATATTTTTTTGAGAATAAAGACCTTGATGATCAACAGATGCTACTGTGAGTACTTGGGCAGCAGGGTAAGTGTGGTTACCTTGAACGTACAATGTCCCAACGGTGCTTCGGAATGGCACAATCATTGAGTCATGTAGGTGCAGCGGGTGTAAGGATCAGCCCAAGATGTTCCTTGACAATCTGCACGAAGGTGCAGCTCTCATGATAATAAAGCTCTAGAGATACTATATGGCTAGCTGTTTCTCCTTGTACATGAGACACCCACCTACTCACCGGAGGGACATTCCGTCGAACACATAGTCGGCGTCAGAGGCGCACTGGCCTGGCCTGCGCTCCGCTGGGGCAGCGAGCTCGTGGGAACTCCATGGCCGTCTCAGGAATACCTCCGTCTGCTCGGCCACGGTTGCCATCGCTCCCCCATGGACAAGATCGAGTGCTACTCCCCCACGGACATTCCGTCGAACAGGTAGTGGGCAGAGGTGGCGAGGTTGCACCGGGTGGCTCTGGCACCGATTGTCGCGAGGAACAACTAGATCAACAGCCATACTGCTCTCATCGCATCAGCATCAGGGAGTCGGTGAGCAAAGCAAAGAGAAATAGAAGGAACGGGATGAAGGGTTGGACAGAGCAGCGGCGTGCGACTGCGTCGCGGGAATGGGATGAAAGGTTCATTTAGGCCGGCCCAGCGTGTGAAAGCAAGTATAATTTGTTTCTAGCTGTAGATTTTTTTTTTGTCCCACCGGTGAGCGGTGAGGTTGCACGTATCGATTGGTTTTAAAATACATCTTACTTATACAGAACATATATGCGATTCAGTTCCGATTATATCGATTGTTTTAAAATACATCTTACTTATACAGAACGTATCGATTGTTTTAAAACACATCTTAATCCCACCGGTGAGGTTGCACATATTTTGTCTATACCTCTTATCAATACATGCCGATTATTATACCTCATATGGTTAGGAAAAAACCCCAAAACCGGTATAAGATAGCCCAGAAAACTGTTTTGAGGTAATTGATGTAAAGTCCATGGGAAAAATGCACAGGTGCAAGAAAATGAAATATAATTGAAGGAAAAAAAAAACCCCTAGCAACATATTGAACTAATAATAGTGATGTACAGTAAATCCCAAGCATGCATGCATATCATAGTTTGGATGTTCACACCAAAAATGAGTGTGGCTTCAGTTTGCACACACTGATTACCCCATTATAGTTACTACACAGACAGAACAAACACCATGCACTACATCAAGTCATTTGGTGATGTTTGGGATGCATCTATCTCCTGTGCATCTTGTTCACAAGGTACGTAAGCTGGTCTATCACCACAAGTAGCAGGTTCTCCGTAAGCACAAAAGTGCTAGTACAAGTTTCTCCACCAGCACAAGCCTAGTACCAGCTTCTCCATCACCAAATAGCAGCCATCATGTTCTTCCTCTCTCCTAACACCACCACCTTCTTTCAGCAAGACCAATATAGTTTCTTAGCAATATTAATATGCAGTCACTTCTTGAGATACAAAACACTCAGCATACTTCATCGCCAAAATGTAAAGACACGATAACTTAGCTTAACACAAACATTAATTATTATTCTCTTAAAATGAGAAGTGAAGCCCTAACAGCGGGCGTGTATGCAGGTTCAAACTGTTCCTGACCAAGATCTTCTCACTCTCTGACTGCGGATGTGTTACTTCGCCAGCGTGTGTATGCACACTCCTCCTTGCACGCTGGCTTCTCATGCAGGTATATGTCCTTCAGATTGGCTGCTGCTTTCATGACAGTTGTGACATAGTCCACAAACTTGTCTTCTGACTGAAACCCAAAGATCCTGAGCTTGGAAAGATTGCGGTGCTTGAAATCAGTTGCTTCCCATTGTGCACCAGCGTCCTTCTTCTCAATGCTAAACTCATACAGCTTCCTCACGTTCTCGTCCCTTACCCCCAAACAATCGCAAACCTGAAATGCTTCTCATCAGGTAATTTAATGCAGCATTCAACAATGGCACAGAAAAAACAATTTTACCTAACTATCAACCATTTTAATGCAGCGTTTGAAGTTTGAGACTACTAAATCTAACTTTAAAATGCAGAAGGATTTGTTTTTTGAAGAAAAGGTAGAAAGACTTTACCCTGATGCATAGCTCCTCAAGGTATGGTGCACCTTGCAGAACAAACATCGTCCAAGTCAGATCACATTCATTTGAAATGGCAGCCATATTCACAAGCCTTAGTTTGCTGAACACCTGCCTCAGTCCTCTCGGATCTTCAGGTTTAACCCAAATCTGCCAAAGATAGAACAAAGTATGTTAAATAAATTAAAGACTATGTGCACCATCAACAAGACTGTAACCTTCACTAACCTTTTCTCTTTGAAAGCCCAGATGCAGGTTGCTTACGGTGGCTTTGCCAAGAAATTCACTTAATTTAAGCATCTTGTGCCATGAAAGAGCCGTATTACGAATGCTAACAGTGTGGAGTAGTGGGACATAACCAAAAGACAACGGATAACGCAGAGAAGACCAAGACCAAAAAGTCAGCTTGTGAGCTCTGGCAGCCAATTCAGATCAACCCTTTCAAAATCACTCTTTACAATCTCAACCTCACGGAGACGCCGGTGTTCCACCTCCAGCAAGGACCGAAACCCCATGTCGCAGTTCTCCAAGTGGAGGAACTCCAGTTGTTTGCACAATCTGAAAATTTTAGGGAAATCCGATTCACCTAGTCTCAAATTCTCTAGCTTGAGTCGAGTGAGACGACTGAATGCATCCGGACAAGCATTAATTAGTGACTTGAGCTGCCTGCCGTTAGCGAACCTATCGTCAGGGCTGCATCGTTTACCTTCCTTCTCTGACAAGATTGTGAGCTCGGCCACACCAACCTTCCATGTTGTGATGGTGTTGGCAAAGGTCCGGCCAATTCTAATGGATCCATCTCCCAAGAAGAATTGAATGCACAGGCGGTGAATGGTGTATGGACTTGTACTCCTGTTCTCCAGAAGGCTCCGGGTCGCTCCAAGCATGGTTGCATTGGCCCGAACAACATCATCACAGTTCCTCTCTTGCATGTTGTTAGTGGAACCAACCATTATAAGAATATTGGAGAGCAAAGTAGGGATCTGCTTCCACCGTTTGGAGAGGATGCTGGCTCTTGTGGTGTCTGCAATATCAAGTCTCTCGATGATATTGAGCAACAGGTCATCAGGCAAATTGCTGAGCCGATCATGTTGCCAGTTGCCTTCATCTTCCTGTATGTGGCATAGAAAGAAATTAGAACTTATAGATATATCTATTCCTTCTGTGACACACCACTATAAACACACTGCAATCATGTATTACAACACAGGGAGAAAAATCAAACGAAATTGCGAAGTACAACATCAGTAAAGCAGTAGATACAACGGTAGCCATTTTTTTTTGCAAACTAAAGGTTGCCAACTACTCCTGGTTAATTTCTATGCGTACTTTACATGACCAAACAAGTGATGTAAGCTAATTATAATCAGTGCTAGGCTTCAATCAGGCGGTTTATTTTATCTATACTTTCATGGTCAGGTGATTCTGTGGAATGTAGCATGGCACCTAATGGTGCATATTTGGAGATTTTTTAGCGCTGCCGCATGGGCTGACACGGCACGCTCACCATTTCACAGAACGAAATTTTTTCTTGTTGATGATGCTGTTGTAACGCTGCTAGATAAGCTCAACTTCCTACCAGCAGAAAGGAAAGGAGAGAACTTTCTATGTTGATGATATGTTCTCTGATCTTTTTTTTCGAAATTCTGCTATCTTCCACACACAACAGAAAAACAATTTTTTGACAACTCTTTCTACTACTACGGTTCCTTAGTTTTATCTGTAAGAACCCCCGAAATAAAAGATGTAGAGGACAAGAACTCACCAGCATGGCTAGGGAGGACCATCGGTTCGAACTGGTGAGGCCCTTGACGGATGGTTTGCCGATTGTTTTGCCAGCCGGCTGCCGGCGATACGTGTTCGCCATTATCGGAGAGGATTTCTAATGTCTCGTGAGCAGCTGCTCTCCTACGGATTATGATCTGGCTTGGATATAATCTCCGCCACCGATGGCAACTCGGATATTGAACCACTATTTAATATCTCACCACATAACTGATCTAAGATCTCTCTCCACCTTTCCCCTCCCTAACCCTAGCGGTAACCAATATTTGTCATTTTCAGTGCGTCTTCTCTAAAACTCTCGTCCTTGGACCTC
Organism: Poa pratensis; assembly: GCA_947311845.1. Classification (NCBI taxonomy): domain Eukaryota; kingdom Viridiplantae; phylum Streptophyta; class Magnoliopsida; order Poales; family Poaceae; genus Poa; species Poa pratensis. Next base: position 37,350,888 of record CAMZMU010000111.1, on the reverse strand, counting down.
TTTCCCTTTCATATTACAACACCGAATTATGCAGATTATTCTTCAGTGGTATTGTTAGTAGTGCATGTGTTTTATGTTTGTTATTTGATTATCATGTACCCCCCTACAGATAAAGAGTGTCGCAGGCAAGAGGTGTAGGATTCCTCTTTGGTGAAACACAGCAGCTCGCCGGTACATGGCTAATGATAGTTGGCTTTGTGATTTTTCGGATCATGGTTATTTTGAAGATAAAAAAGAAAACGATGCAGAAAAAGAGGACGTGCATGTGTGCCAGGTACATCAGGGCAACTAATAGGAGCAGTTTTCCACGTATAGTAGGAAACCTTAGGGCGGATTACGGTTAGCATAAGATCTTGCGAGATTACAAGAGATTAGGGAAGCATGGATAGGGTAATACGAGAGGCTTTCAGACACGGGATAGTGTTGTTTAGTTGATACATCCAGCAAATCAGGACTCTCAGATTAATGAGATCGGCGACAAAGACTACATGGTATCAGAACTGACCATCATCATTGGGTAATTCTGGAGCGTTAGATGAAGGCAATGGTAGAGCCAATGTTATTTAGATCAGCCCCCACCAAGTGTGTTAGGACATTATTAGGCTCAGTTTTGCTTAAATGTTTTCCTTTCTTGTGTGAATGAGAGGATGGGCTCTGGATGTCGCCTAAATAATTTGGTAATGAGATATATATTTGCATTTTCCAATTGAGTGAATGTACTAATTATACTAGATTCATTTGCTCTGATATTGATGATTGCACTAACTAATCACCATACGGGTTACACGTGCGTGCACGATTAGTGTTCTCATGAAAAGATGTGATTTTGTTGATGTCCACCAGCAATAACGAAATTATGCTATGTTTTACACACAAAATGAAATTTTGACAGTTTTCATAATTTGTCTGTAATAGCCCTAAATATAATCAATAAAAATAATCTAGAGGACAAGTAACTCACCACCATGGCTAGGGAGGACCATCGGTTCGAACTGGTGAGGCCCTTGACGGATGGTTTGCCCATCGCTTTGCCAGCCCGCCGCCGGCGATGCTTGTTCGCCATTGTCGGAGAGGATTTCTAATGTCTGGTGGGCAGCTGCTCTCCTACGAATTATGACCTGGCTTGGATATAATCTCCGCCGGAGATTATATAGCGGCTTGGGTTCCGCCACCGATGGGATACTGAAACCTTCTGAAGTCTAAACCGGAAGGGGGTCGAATTCCGACTCGAGCTGCTTTGCTTGCGGATTGCAGGTCCAAGATGAACTGCTATGTTGCGGGCTGCAGCTGCGAGGGGGCAGCTCGAAAATGAGCTTCTGGATTGCGGAGCGCAGCTCCGGTAGGAGCCGCCGGGTTGCGTGCTGCCGCTCCAAACGGAGCTTCTCCAATCTACTACTACGTTGCAGCAGCTCCCAAAGGAGTGGGGGCTGCTTATTTGGGTGGATCTACAGGAAGAGCTCGGCTGGATCCTCATACGGCGCGACGGCGGAGGAGAGTGGCGCGACGGCGGAGGAGACGGCGGGGCATAACTGATCTGAGATCTCTCTCCACCTTTCCCCTCCCTAACCCTAGCGGTTAGTATGTGTATGTGCGGTGAAGGGATGCTGGGCCAAGGCCCAAGCTCGCTTCGTGTTTGTCTACATGAGGCTGCAGAGCTTTCCCTGGAAAAAAAATGGTGCACCCAACCGTTGTGTCGATGGACGCGTACCCGGCCCGCCCACCAAGGTCCGACACGGCGGCTACCGACCTCTTCCCCGTAGTTTGGAGACGGGGCAGCGCGGCTGGCCATGACGTCCTCGGCGTAGGGGGTGAAGATACTTACGAGGTTAGGTGCGGTGATATCGGGAGGTTGGGCCAAGTCCAAAGGTTAGGGTTCAAGGTGCGGGTACATCGCCGAAGATGGAGAAGGAGGGTTTAGAGGGGGTACCCAAGGGTGGTGGATGGCCCGGCCCAGCCCACCTACATCTCTATATGGGCGTCCGTGTCTGTCGACGGGTGTAACGGCCAGCCCAAGATGTTCCCTGGCAATCTACACGACGGTGCAGCTCTCATGACAATAATGCTCTAGAGATACTACATGGCTAGCTCTTTCTCCCTTCACCGCAGGGGCATTCCGTCGAACACGTAGTCGGCGTCAGAGGCGCACTGGCGTTGCCTGCGCAGCTGCGCTCCGCTGGAGCAGCGAGCTCGTGGGAACTCCATGGCCGTCTCCGAAAGACCTCCATCTGCTCGGCCGCGGTTGCCATCGCTCCCCCCGTGGACAAGATCGAGTGCTACTCCCACACGGACATTCCGCCGAACAGGTCGTGGGCAGAGGCGGCGAGGTTGCACCGGGTGGAAGGCGTGGCGGTGGATCTGGCACCGGTTGTCACGACGAACAGCTCGATCAACAGCCATACTGCTCTCATCACATCAGCATCAGGGACTCAGGGGAGCCGGTGAGCAAAGAACCGCAAGTATAATTTGTTTCTAGCTCTACTCTTTTTTTGTCCTGCTGTTTAACCCACCGGTGAGGTTGCACGTATCGATTGTTTTAAAATACATCGCTAGTTTTCATTATAAAGAAACGCGTATAAAAAGTTTAATATCTGATACGATGTGATCAGGGGTCTCCCGGGTCAAAATGACAAGTTCTATCCCCAATAGATTCCTCGTGGAATGTTCGTTTCAATACAACATCAAGCTTACGAAAATCCGGAGCATCTCTTCCATGTCAGAGTTATTTTTCGGAAGAGAAGGCATGTTTCATTTATGAAATTGATCTCCTCGCTCCAAAACAGGATTAACAAAATAGAAAGTTTCCACAAGGTCTTTGCCAAGGGAGATTTGTCATTACAAGAACTTCGAATTACTGCTTTTTGCGCCGACCGAGAAATAAGAAGATAGAGTAGATCAACCAGGTTAGCTATAAAATCCAAATACTTCAGTATGACCAACTGTGGAATTCATTTACTCATGTTAGCCTTCTTTTCTTCGTTTTAGCTCTTTATAGTATCATCTATCGCGAAGTGTTGCCAATGCGTCACAAAAAGCGCTAAACCGTCCTTCTAATCCACATATATGTGATCGATTGTGTTCCGATAAATTTGTCTATACATCTTATCATTATATGTTGATTATGCCTTGCTTGTTTAACCCTATCTGCGGGGGGGGGGGGGGGGGGGGGGGGGGGGGGGGGGGGGGGGGAGGAGAAACATCTTTAAGATACACCAAGAACTGTTTTGAGGTAATTGATGTAAAATCCATGGGAAAATGCACATATGCAAGAAAATGAAATAGAATTGAAGGAAAAAATCTCACGCGTAACATATTGAACTAATAATAGTGATGTAAATCCCAAGAATGAATATCATAGTTTGGATGTTCACAACCAAAATGAGTGTTGCTTCAGTTTGCACACACTGATTACCCCATCAGCACAGCATGCACTACACAGATCATTTGGTGATGTTTGGGATGCATCTTGTTCACAAGACCAATGTCCTCCGACCGGACGGTCTATATTGCACCGTCAATCCCCGCTCCCAGTGCCATCCCGCCGCTTTGAGGAGGCACTATGTGTGCTTCAGCGCCTCCATGGGCGTCGGGCGGTGACTTCTCAGAACACATACACCTCCTTCTCCTTGGACTGGAAAAAATGAGAGTTGTTGAGTTGGCGACGCGGTGCGTCCTACATTGTATGGTTCAGACTCCGGTGAGCTCCGCGAGGTCCTTACTGATCTGCAGCAATAACACGCCCCAGGACAGCCGAGAAACTTTGCAGAACTCTCCTTGACTAGATCGATCACAGGCTCTACAACTGAATCTAGATAACACTGAACGTGGCTAACGTGGAGCTATGCATGCTGGCCGGGACCGGGAGACGATGGAGGTCCGGCCGGGCTGTTTCTTCACTCGATCTGAACCACAACGGTCAGGTGACGCTGAAGCAGAACGTGCTGTCCAACAAGCCGATCCGCCCGCCCGCCGACGTACAGCCTCCCGTTGCTCCAAACTGATCAAAGAATCGAAACCAACACTCGTGTTTGTTGTTGCATTGCACTAGTACAAGACCATACTGCTGACCACGACTGGCTGGCCGGCGACCACGAGGAGGGAGTCCTGATCCTGCAAACCTGATCGCCTGAAGTCTTGTTAGAGCTGATCTTGTAGCCAGACACGATCGAACTTTTGTTGAATAGAAAGGGAAGTAAAAACGTAGAAAATTTGCAAAGCTGCACGCAGGGCAAACGACGGTCTCCACTCCACTCTGAATTTTCTGAACCTTGTCCACATCAAGCATCAAATGTATTATTCATGTGGACAGACATATTCTGCCGCTAAAGATATTGGAGTGGCTATTGATTTTCGTTGGTGAAAACAAAATATAATCATGAAGTGCCAATGAGGCTTGTCGGAAACGGAGATATTTTTCTAGCCTCATTCAACGAAATTGAGAGGGACTCGTCGGGCTTCTTGAAGACCGTTGATGCCTTGGCGTCCGTCTGCAGTGGCACCTCGTGTCGGCTCCTCCACCTTCCACCACCGCCGTCAACCTTGTCGATGACAACGAAGACGACCTCGACAATGTCGACCCAGACAATCTTGGCAAGGCGGCCGACAAGGCTGATATTGCTTAAGTTTCATTGAAATCCTTTAAAACATTAGAAACT